>JAHNEJ010000811.1:0-199649 GCA_022559845.1 Amorphophallus konjac | reverse complement strand
ACAACAAGATGCGATTCTCTGCTTGGGGCGGAGTCTCGACAGACCTATCACATGGGAACAGTGCAAAGGAGAAGAAGTGTAGGGAAGAAGGAACGCATAAAAGAACAAATAAACAGCAGAAAATCAAATCACTCCATTCATAATTCTACATAAGCTGTCACAAACACTACAATCATAGAGAGGTGGCGGGTCCACTAGCTTGCCAATCCTCACCATCACTCATCTCTCTGGGCACTCTCCTCCTCTCCCCCGAGGTGAGGGTCCCTCAGAAGCCTCCGGGATCCCCGTGCAGTAGCACCTGCCTCGCCTCTGGGCGCCTGCTCCGCAGCAGTGACTCGCTGCTCCTCCCCTAGCGTGGCGAAGAAGCCACTGGCGGCAAAGCGACCGGACTAGCGGAGTCGCTCCCCGAACTCTCGCACTCTCTCGTAGCGCGTCTCCATCCCTCCTAGCCTCTGCACGACGGCCTGAAGGCCCAGCTGGAGCTCCCTCACTTGGGCCACCAAGACCCTCCTCTCGGTCAGATCCCGCTGTCGCTCGGACCTTCTCTCGGCTTTCTCTCTCTCTGCCTCTCTCCTCTTCATCTGCAGAAGAACCCTTAACTCCATGATGTCTGGAGAAGGTCTCTCCTCACCGCGATGCCGCAGCTCCGCTACAGTCGCCACCCAGGCGTCACGCTCCTCTTCCGCCCGGGTCGCGCGGGCCACCGCACCGGCAAGTTGCTCCCGGAGGGAGGCAATCTCGAGAAAAGGGGCCGAGGAACTGGAAGATCCGCCAGCCACTCCCACCGTCGCTGTCTGCTGGGCACGCTGGAACAAAATAAACAACGGCCGTCAGTGAAACTCCAAAATCTGAAGTTAAAAGTGCGGCACATAACTTACCAGGAGCGACAACTCATGTTGAGCGACGGCCAGCTGCCGCCTAGTCTCTGACAGTTGGGCGCGCGAGCCGCCGATGCCAAGCGTGTCCCCAGCTTGGGGAAGCCCCGCGTAGCTCTCTCTCTACCGCTGCAGGAAGTCGGCACTGTCCTGCACCAGTATACCCCCTTGCTGTCCAGGGAGACGTACGGGCCACTCCTCGAGCCTCGCCTTGCCGCGACTCTCCCTCCTGACGCGGCTCGGCTCGTCCGCACTCGCCCACTCATCGGCCAGACCCAGGGTCCTTGCCATGTCCTGCACCAAGAAAGGGGTCCCATATCAGTCAAAAGGAACGCGTCCCCTGTCTAGGACGCGTCCATCATTTGAGTGCAACACTCGCCGAACCCTTTCCTCCTCGCGCGGCTCGCTTCAAAACCCAAAATGAATTAAAAGAGGAAGAGATCGAGGACCTACCGACCGTGTTCACCTCCTCCCACGCCATCGGGCCCCTCGGGTCCCTCGGGGGCCCGAAGCGCCCTTCCTCCTCCATGGACGCCGTTCCGTGCTCGGGCGCGTCCCTCCTTGGGCGAGGGGTCCCACGTCCCTCTCCACCTTCACCGTGGTCAGGCCCACCGAACTCCATCGATCAAAAGAGGAGGAAGACGAGAAAGGGGCAAGCGAGTTTCGGCAGAAGGCGGGCTCGTTTGCGGGTAAGGCACGGGAGAAGAAAGGCCACCCGACGCTTTAAATTTGAATTCAAGGATTAAGACGCGTCCTCGCGCCTGGACGCGCCCAAAAGGGGGAGAAAGGAAACAAAATCCCCCCCGTGCAAAGCGTAGTTCCCCGCTGTTCAGGGCAAGGTCTCGCGGAGCGTGCCTCAAAGGACAACTCAGTGCAAAGAAGAAAGTGTGGGAGAGAGAAAGTACACACAACACAAAAAAGTCATTTCCATTTCATATAATAGGCGAAAGTACATCATACAGTGAGAAGGGTGACGTGTACAAGCAACTCTCTAACTCTCACCACCACCCTCCTGGTCATCTCTCTCCTCCCTCCTCTGCCGGGGATCCCTAGGGGGCCTCTGCGAACCCTGAGAAGCCGTGCTCGCCTCGCCCTGCGGTGGCACTCCAGCCTCGAAGGCGCGACGACGCTCCTCGGTCGAAGAGACCAGATAGCTGCCCATGGAAAAAGAACCAGACTGACGAAGTCGCGCCCCGCGTTCCTTCGCCCTCTGGTACCGCTCCTCGCTCTCCCGAAGCCTCCCCTCCGCCGTGCCGAGACTCAATCGGAGCTCCAGCAGCTGGGCCTCTAGAGCCCTCCTCTCGGTCTGATCCCGCTGTCGCTCCTCCCTCTCTCTCTCCTATCCCTCTCCCTCTCTCTCTCCACGCTCTCCCTCTCTCTCTCCACGTTCTCCCTATCCCTCTCCCTCTCCTCTCTCTCCCTCATCGCCTCTCTCCTCGACAGCTCGAGGGCGATCCGCAGATCCAACACGTCACGAGGGAGCTCCTCAGCCTCCCGTCGACGCTCCTCCTCCAGCTCCGCAATCCGGGCGTCACGCTCTGCCACCCAGGCATCGCGCTCCTGCTCAGCACGAACAGCACGGGCCAGGGCCTCCCGAATCTCGGCCACCTGTCAAAGCACGCATGCACCGTAAGAGAACAGTGATAGAAGGAAAGCAGTTAGAAGAGGGTCAGGGCCAAGCAAGCACTCACTCGAGCCTCGCGGTCACGCTCGACCTCCTCAGCCCGAGCCACCGCGTACGCCAGCTGCTCCTGGAGGGCAGAAACCTCCGGAGGAGGGCCCCGCGAACTGGAACCTGCTCCACCAGCCATCCCGGCTGCCGCTGTCTGGTGGGCCCGCTGAAACACGGGGCAAACGTCAGTCAAAGGCTAAGCATCAAAAATCCAGGTCACAAAAAAATGCATTGCATAGACTCACCAGGATCTCCAACTCCTGTCGGATGGCCACCAACTGTCGCCTGGCGTCCGCCAACTGGGCCCGCAGGTCGGCGATCATGTTGTCACGAGCATCCTGCATTACACATAAGTTAGTATCCCATGCATATACATATAGAAAGGGTGAAGCATTTTCATTTCACACTTACCCCTGCCATACCACCCAAGGAGAGGCGGTCCCCGTACGTAGCTCGGTACCGTCTCATGTAGTCAGTGCTGTCCTGTACGTGGGACACCACTGGGACCCCGCCCTGCTGCCAGTCCTGGTACTGTGCTGGGAAGCGCGTACGCCAGTCCACAACCTTCGCCTTCCCCTTGGTCTTCCGCCCAATGCGGGCCGGCGCATCTACATCAACCCACTCCTGGGCTAGCCCCAACGTCCTCATGACCAGTCTAAGCCGCAGCGGCTCGATCTCGTTCAGACAATGACCCACACGTCCCGCCTGAAACGAGGAAGACCCGCTACAACCCAAGGCTGGCCAGCGTCGCCCATGCCCAGGTAGGGCCTCCACACCACCTGCATCACCATACATACATCATATTAGTTACCATTCAGTCACACGCATAAACACAAAAAAAATCATACGCATCATACCATGGCCTCGGGATACTCGCTCAGCTCACGACGAAGTGACGCCAGCTGGTAGCCGTGGGGTGCTGCAACCACGACCGGCCTCCACCGCCGAGCCAGAGGCACGGCCCTCCTGTTCCCATGCCTAGCCCTCCCCATCGGGAAATAGTAATAGCTCCACACCTGCATCCATCATACATCATTAGTACAATAATTACATATTTAACTGTGGGAATGCATAAATAAAATGTTTACCTGGAGGAAAGGTGCGAAGCAGTTGACTGTCGTCTCCTTCTCCGAAGTCTGGGAGAGATCAGCAATCAAATGGGCAAGCAGAGCCGCTCCCCACGCGTAGTGTCCCACTCTGTCCAGATCCGCCAAGATCCCGAGGAAACGGCAGTGGATGCCATCCCCCTTCGTCCCCAGCAGAAGGCGGCCCAGGAAGAAGAAAAGAAACCTCTGAAGGTCTAGATCCACCAGCTCCCTCTCGCTCGGATCCTGGGTGAAAGCTGCACGGGCATCTCTCTCCAGTCGTGCCAGAAACTCCGCTCCAGTCTCGCTGACCCGCTGGCGCGGGTCGACGAATCCGAGCGCCTCCATGATCTCCACCCGGCTGACTACCCTGCTGTCTCTATCAGTCACGCTCGTCTCTAACCACAGCAGGTCCAGGGCACTCTCTCGGTAGTCGGGGTAGGTGACCCCGCTGACTGCCTCTCCGTCAACCCGTAGCCCGGTAATCCGAGCCACGTCCTCTAGTGTCGGCACCATGTGCCCCCAGGGCATCAGAAACGCCCGGCTCGGTGCGTGCCACCGCTCCCTCAGTGCCTGGATAAGAGGAAGGTCGAGCCGGAAGGGCTCGATCCTAAGGAAAGCTCCAAAGCCCATGGCATCCACACGCGCCCTCTGGAAGACCGGCAGCCCGCGGTATGCTGCCACCACCAAGGACCAGCTGATCCGGCCCTTCATCACGCCCTGCACACCACAAAAACCAATAAAGAACACATCAGCATCATGAACAGTAATAAACAATAACACTGTATATACTATTTATTCTTTTATTTTATTTTTTTTTAAAAATATTATATTGTTTTTTGGAGGCGTCCAGGCCCCTGGACGCCTCTTCTTTTTTCCTTTATTTCTTTTTTAGAAAAAGAAATCCAAGAACCAAAAACAAAAAAAAAATATTATAATATATATATTATAATGGAGGCGTCCTAGAGCCTTGACGCCTCCTTATTTTTATTATATTTTATTACTTTACGTAAATAAATAAATAACCAAAAATAAAAAGAAAAAGTGGAGGCGTCCAGGCCCCGGGACGCCTCCTTCTCTCACTACCCGCCTTCTCTCACAGCCTCTCGCACGCCCGTTTTAGCCTATTGAACTACAGAGTGAGAATTCTGAGGTACTTACCAGGTCGTGATCGTCATCTCCCGCGTCACCAGCATCCGCAGCGGCCTCCGCGGCCAGAGCGGCACCTCCATCTCCTCCTCCGCAGCAATCTCCTCTGCTACGGCCTCCTCAGCATCGTCTCTCAGTCTCCTCGGACGACGAGCCAGTCGTTTACGCTTGTCTCCACCTCGGTTCGGGCCTCCTAACTCCATTGGGGCGAAGAATGGGTCTGTCTGGTTTGACCGGATCGTTTGAATGAACAGTAAGTGAGTAAGGGGGGGGGGAGCCCCCCCTATATATAGATTGAGCTTTATTTGGGGCGTCCAGGCGCCTGGACGCCCCCACTTTTTTATTTTTTAAAAAATTCAAAAAACTTAGGGGCGTCCAGGCGCCTGGACGCCCCCAAACTAAAAAATCAAAAAATAAAAAAATAAAAAATTAGGGGCCTCCCGGACCCTGGACGCCCCCAAATTTTTTTTTTAAAAAAAAATTATAAAAAAACAGGGGCGTCCAGGCCTCTGGACGCCCCCATAATAAAAAAATAATAAAAAATATTATAAAAAGAAAAAAGGGGTTAGGGATTATATATAATCCAAACAAAAGAAAAAAAGGAAAGAAAAAGAAAAACCACCAAAAAAATAATAATTAAGGGGACAAGGGTCCGAAACATCCATGCCAGATTTTATTCCATCAGAAAGCAGAATGAGCTACATCAGGGGTTTAGGCGCCTTAGGCCTTAACTTCCCCAGTTCGGTTACATAAGCCCTCCACGGCTCGCATTCTTCCACCACGTGCGCTAATGCCTTTCCCGCAACACTTGTCTTCCAGGGAGCTTTAATGGCCTTCGCTTCCTTCGCGTCCGCTTCAGTGCCCAACTCCTTCTTCTTCAAAGGAACGATGCCAGTCGGTGGCGGGAACGAATGGCGTGGGATGCCAATCTGGAGGCAGCACCGATGCACGTTGTAAAGAACAAACTCGGTCGCACCGATCAATTGAAGATCAACTTCGGGAGAAGGCCTCATGAGGAGATCAAGCGAAAGCAAACATGCCGGTGCGCAAGTAAAGAAGCCTTGTGTCACGGTGCGGAAGTGAGACCGCCAGTCTTCACGTTTCTTCAGCCACGGAACGCGGTTCACTACAGTACCATCAAAACCTAACACGTCGGCTATGTGATGAAGAGGGCTTTGTTGGAAGAGCTTCGAAGCAGTTGGCATTCCCTCGCGGTGGTCGAATTTGAAGTGCAAATCAAGCCAGCAATTCAAGACAAGTGCGCAACCAAAAGGAGGCTTACCCATGCTCGAGGCAGTAAGGCCGCTGTAAAGATAGGCAAGGACGGCGGGTCCCACCCTCTTTCCACTCCAGATCCCGCGAATGGCACTTAGTTGATCCTCCTCCACTATGTTGTCGGTATGAGGAAACAAGAGAGCACCCGCCAGACAGATAGTGAACCCCTTCATGATTCCCTCCAAATAGTCATCATCTGGTGACCCTCTCAGGGCGTCCATGACCCACTCCGCAAGCTTTTGGAGATCGATCCCCTTTTGAGTACGGACCTTTCTGGCCGCGTCGGGCGGCATGAAGCTTCCAAGGACGCTTTCAGAAGTCTCCCGTGTCAGCATCCGCATAGCCTTCACCTTCCCGTCAGTCTTGAATTTCTTCAATCCGAGCAGAAGTTCCACCTCCTCGAGGAGGATGGTCACCTCGAAGGTCGGGAAGATAAAAGTGTGGGTCTGGGGATGCCAGATCTCCACTAGTGCGCCCATAGCCGCCCAGTCCATACGAATCTTCTCGTAATGCTTGGCGTGAATAAGGAGCTCCTGCAAATGCCACTTCGAGAGTATGGCCCTCATGCCAATGGAGATATTGGAAGTTAGCTTTGAAAGCCATGGCAGCTTGGAAAACTTCCTCGGGCCTGGGAAGAGTGGATATGGCTGGAAGAGGAAAGAAATAAGAAATGAAGGAAGTAAGAAGAAGGTTCACATGGAAAACTTGAAATGAATCAGCTTATCATATGCGACAAGATCGTCCCACTCAGATGACCCTCGAGGTCGGAGAGTCGCCTGATCTCGCTGCTAGGCCTGCTCCTCTTCATAACGCGGGAAGACTCTCCTTCCATCCTGAAATCTCTAGATTCTCCTCTCTTTCCTCTCCTAAGCTTCCAAAACCCACCTTGGTGCATTTGAATGAACTAGCCTAAGGGGAGTTTTTATAGGAAGGGAAGGGTGCTACAGGACAGAACATGTCACATCAGTGGTCATTGTCAAGATTTTGGTCTGGATCTCCTTTATACTGTGGTGCGATTCTGCTGCGATTCTGCTACTTTCCGATGTTGCTAAACCTTTGCTAGTCTGTGCAGGTTTTACTAACGGACGTCTTTGTCCTATCTCCTGTCCCACCTTTCATTGGTTGGTCCCACCTTGTCATGCATCGTAGTATATGATACTTACGCTACTAGAACATGTCAAGGACCTTGCGGCTCGAACGAATCTGGGATCTATGTTCCCCTTCAACAAAAATGGTGATGATCCCAGAGGAATTTGGGTTGTACGGAGAGGCCGTCAATTTGTGATAGAATGGGGTCGACGGTTCCATTCAGTGAGTTGATGCGCGGATAAACGGGACCCAGCCCAGTATTAGCTCACCGGGTCGGTATCCTGACCCGTTCTTCACAAGTTGACAATATTATCCTTGGCTATTTTCTATTTTAGTTTGTTTTAATTTTTTCTTTGAACCCAGCATGCATTCATATAGGACTTTGATTTATTGCGGAAGATCATTCAAGTGATTCGATTGTGAAAGCCGTTGTGCTCCAATTCCCACAAATATGAGATATTCCACTCCGAATGAAATACTGAGTTTTCTTGAGACAGCCCTACGCTGCTCTTCCAAAGGAGACCCTTGTTTGGACAGATCCTCAGTTATTCCTTTACCTTTTTTTGACCCACCTTGGCCGCAGCACTTCCACATTGACTGGTAACCGCTCCCCAAAGGTGAAACCTCCGGTTTATGACCCAGGTACTTCCACACCGAGAAGTTGGTCTCCTTTTGTTTCGTGCCTGAGCGCACATCTCACCCTCCCTTATTTGATCTCCGTCCAAGCAATCGTCAATATTTGAAAGACCTTCTTCAAGGTCGCCTCATTAAAACTCCAGGAAAGATTCCAAACAGTAACGTCAAAAGCGTGTCTCATCACACCTTGGCATCAACTTATCAGTCCGCTCCCACTTCACTCCACTCCACTTCGATACCATTCCATTACGTGTCGCTCCCTTGCAAAGCAGACGCCAAGGCGGGGCAGCTGTAGACACGCCATTCCTGACGTCTCCTGAGAAAGTCTCATATTACTATACAACGCCCCGCAACGGCTTACGCATTTTGAATCACTCGAGTGCTTCCTTTTCTTGGGTCTTCTTCTACCTTTTTCGGCATCTGGAATCGTCTCGTCACGGCATTCGGACGGCATCAACACCAGTCGGACGCATCAGGAGGTTCCGGAATCAAGAAGGGGGTCTACCGGGCGGTCGCCGACGCCTGATTTGAGGACCCGGGTGGGTCTTAATGGGGGCGTCCAGGCCCCTGTACGCCCCCATCTTTTAAATTTATTTTATTATTTTATTATTTCCTCAGGGCCCAAAAATAAATAAATATATATATATTTTAATGGAGGCGTCCAGGCCCCTGGACGCCTCCATAAAAACTAATAATAATAAATATTTATAAAATGCCGCTTGGCATAAAAAAGATAAAAAATAATTAAATATATATGTAACGACCCGAGAATCCGATTACCGGGAAGGCCCGATAACCCGAGACTCGCACCGCCACCCACGAGCCCGAAGACTCGGAAGGGTTGAAAGGATGGTGTGGAAACTACACAAGCATCACAAATAATTGCAGGAATTAAACAGTTATGATATTAAGCAGGAAATGAATTAACATTTTACATGGTCCACAATAAAATAACAACAACAGCAACAGTAGTCCACGACTAGTACAGTGACAAGAAAGAAAAGTACAGCTACACGGGGCATCCCCCGGCTCTGACCTCTGGCACTAGCTCTGGGCACCCGCACCACGCTTCCGCTGCGCTCCTGATACGCTCCCCGAAGGTGGCGCCTCACCTGAAACACGGTGAAAACACGCAGGGAATGAGTCTCGGAACAAGACTCAGTAGGGATCACTCGAACCCTACCTCGTAAAACGAGAAACCACTACCCTAGCGGTAGGAAGGTACCTCGGAAAGGAAAGCCCTGTACTCTACAGAACTAGACCCTAACGGCACGCAAACCGACACACGTGCCACGGTACGAGAAGACCGAAACTCAACGGTCGAACCGTCAAAACCCGAAGGTCGGAAACACACGACTGACAGTCTGACACTCCGTACTCAACAGGAGTACCACCCACTAGAAGCACAGCCGGTAGCGTCCCCTGACGTCTTACACCGCACCGCAGGTGAACCGCCTGACATGGTAGGTCCTACCCGAGGCGTAAACACCGTACAAGTAACTACAACAAGTGACTAGCTGGGGTCACGCCCGTCGACGTGGGTCCAACCGCCCCCAACCACGTGTGCACACACAGACCGCGCGTCCCTGGTCTGGCCCTCTGACCGGTTTTCCCCTCAGCCGGACTCTGGCTGCAAGACGTGGGGCCCAACGGTAACCGGTCCACAAACCGTCTCTAAAGGTCAGCCCGTACACCACTCCCTGGTGCGACTAGCACACGCGTACTAGTAGGCTACGACTAGTGGAGGGTCACAGAAGGAGTAGACTCTCAAGTCTCGGAAAACAACGGTGCAACTGCAGGTACGAGGAACGCTCCTTGCACCAACACCGACGCACGGTGACCAGCTGACAACAACATCTCCCGGTACACTCTGTACGACGAGAGACACACCGACGCAACCCGTACCCTTGAACGGTCCACACTGGGCCGCTCAGGGATGTGCGGTCACACAGGGACCGCACAAGGATTAGAACGGTCATATCAGGACCGTTCCACCCAGGGTCCAAACGACGGATAAACGGCCAACACAGGACCGTTCAAACAGATGTGCGGCCAACTCTTGACCGCACGTGGGTGAGGAACGGTCACCTCCTGGCCGCTCGTCTCCCAACGGTAAAAAGCCTGGACGGTTAGTCCTTAGCCGCACTTGGGGAAGGGCGGCTACGGCTTAGCCGTTCAGGTGTTGTGCGGTCAGGGCCAGACCGCACATCCAACCATAGCGCTAGGGGATGTACGGCCAGCACCTGGCCGTGCAAGGGGTTATGCGGTCAGCTCCTGGCCGCACATCCCAGAGCACTGCACAACGGTCACAACCAACGGTCAAAACCCTTGGGGTTGGGCGGTAGCTGTGGGGCCGCACATTAGGATATGCGGTCCCACGATAGACCGCTCAAGCCCACTGCGCGCCAAGCCTCACCCAAAGCGCGCCGAGCCGATGAACGGTCCGAACGGAACCGCATAGGGGTTGTGCGGCCACTGGTTCGACCGCACATCGCTCACCGGCGAGAAAATGGCGAACCTCACCGGAATCGCCCAATCGGCCTCAAAACAAACCCCACGGAGGGGGAAATGGCGAGAGAAGAACCCCCAAGCCCCCTAGCATGCTCCTACGCCCTTAAACCGTGAAATCGGGGCTCAAAACGATGGATCGGACGAACTCACCCCGCGGCATGATCGACCCTTCCCGGCTCAAAATAAACCCCTCTCGACCTCGTCTCGAGCTGAAACTCACGGGGAAGGAAGACATGAGGCTAAGGAACGTCACCCTACCTCCGGTCCGCGACGAAACGCTCCGATCCGAGCTCGAAGTCGCGAAGAACGCCGCTAGAATCTCGCCTCTCCACGCCTCCCACGCTCGCCGTATGCCCGCACGATCGCCTCGCCGCCGCCCACGTCCTCGCGCCGTCGCACCGCCGCCGTCTGCAGCCGGACGGGGAGCTCGCCGTGGCCAACGGGAGGAAGAGAGGGAGAGGAGCGAGCCACGGTGGAGGAGGAGAGGAGGAAGAAGAAGAAGAGAAAAGAAGAAAAAGAAAAGAAAAGAAAATGGGAATATATAGAAAATCCGATTTTTCGGAAAAATACCGAAAATTAGAAAAATACATTTCCGGAATCCTCGGAGCGCACCGATCGCAACGGTACCACTCGTGCCTCGGGGAACTGCCCGGTTCGCCCGCAGCGAGCGTCCGAAGAAAAAGCCGAAACACACACCGGAAATCGGAAAACACGCGCGGAAAAAGCCGCGAACGCCTCCGGGCCTCCGAAACGACTCCGGATCGCGCCGATCCGAACACGAAAGATGTCCGAAACGAAATTTCGGACACAACGGAGCCAGACGCTCCGAAAACTAGATCCGGGACCCATGAAGAAGGATCCGAAAGGTCCGGGATATTACAGCCCTCCCCCCTTAAGGAATTTCGTCCTCGAAATTGAGAACAACCCAAGGGGAAAGAAGAGGAAGACTCACTCAAACAGATACGGGAACTGCTGACGCATCTCGTCCTCACGTTCCCACGAAGCCTCACCACCAGAGTGTCGTTGCCACACGACCTTGACCAAGGGAATAACCTTGTTCCGCAGGCGCTGCTCTCGCCTATCCTCCACGCGGATCGGAAACTCTGGGAGAGAAAGATCTGGAGTCACCTCAGGCCAAACGGAAAACTCGAGCACATGAGAGTCATCGGGCATATACTTCCGCAACATAGAGACGTGGAACACGTCATGCACCGACGCCAACTCAGAGGGTAACTGCAACCGGTAAGCAACCTCACCGATGCGCTCCACAATCGCGAAAGGACCAATATAGCGGGGACTCAGCTTCCCACGCCGTCCAAACCGCATCACCCCCTTCATCGGAGAAACTCTCAAGAACACATGATCGCCCACGGCGAACTCGAGGGGCTGCCGCCTACGGTCAGCATAGCTCTTCTGCCGACTCTGGGCCGCCAACATGTTCTGACGAACCAGGTGCACAACATCCACACATTGCTGCACCAATTCCGGTCCCGTCAAAACACGCTCACCCACCTCAAACCAATCAAGTGGAGTCCGACAAGGACGCCCATACAATGCCTCATAAGGAGCCATGCCGATGCTCGAATGAAAGCTGTTGTTATAGGCAAACTCCACTAACGGTAGGTGATGAATCCAACTCCCCTGCCACTCCAGGCAGCAGGATCTCAGCATGTCCTCCAAAGTCTGAATGGTCCTCTCAGACTGACCATCTGACTGTGGATGATACGCCGAGCTAAATGCCAACTCCGTGCCAAGAGCTCGCTGGAAACTCCTCCAGAATCCAGAAGTGAAGCGCGGATCCCGATCCGACACGATCGAAATGGGAACCCCATGCAACGGCACGATCCGCTCCACATAAAGACGAGCCAACTTAGGCACGCTCCAGCTGACTTTGACCGGTAGCAACCGCGTCACCTTCGTCAGCCGATCCACCAGCAACCAAATACTGTCCTGCCCAGTCGGGGTTCTGGGCAACCCCACCACAAAATCCGTGGTCACATGGTCCCACTTCCAAGCAGGAACATCCAAGGGCTGGAGAGTACCGCCTGGTCGCTGATGCTCTGCCTTCACTTGCTGACAGATCAGGCACCTGGCCACAAACTCGGCCACATCTCTCTTCATGCCAGGCCACCAGAACTGCCTCCGCAAGTTCCGATACATCTTCGTCGCACCCGGGTGCACAGTGTACCTGCTCCCATGAGCCTCGCGTAACACCGCACGACGAACCTGCTCCTCCGCTGGGACGTACAGCCTGCCACGAAACCTCGCAGCACCGTCCTCGCCAAGCTCCACATCAGCCATCGCAAGAATCCGGGGCAACTCAGGGTCCGCATGCTGAGCCTCTGTCACCTGACGACGAATAGCAGGAGTGACAGTCAGACTCGCAAGCACTGCCAACCCTGGCTCCTGGGGAATCTTGAGCCTGAAAGATACTTCGGGCACCTGTTCCCAGAGCCTCCACTTCCTCAGCATCAAGGTACTGACCGCAACCTTCCTACTCAAGGCATCGGCGACGACATTCATCCTGCCCGGCTGATAAGACAGGGTGAAGTCATAGTCCTTCATGAACTCCATCCAACGCCTCTGTCTGAGGTTCAGATCTCTCTGCGAGAACACATACCTCAAACTCTGATGGTCAGTGAACACCTCGAACTTCTCACCGTACAGATAATGCCTCCAGATCTTCAGCGCGAAGATCACTGCCGCCAACTCAAGGTCATGGGTAGGGTAGTTCTCCTCATGGGGCTTTAGCTGCCGAGATGCATAAGCCACCACTCTACCATGCTGCATCAGAACAGCACCCAATCCGACGCCGGAAGCATCTGTACACACCACAAAACCTCCCGATCCAGAAGGCAAAACCAACACCGGAGCCGAGGTGAGCAATCTCTTCAGTTCCCTAAAGCTCTGCTCACACTCCTCGGACCAGACGAAAGGCACATCCTTCCGCGTGAGCCTCGTCATCGGGGTCGCAATGCGGGAAAAATCCTGGATAAACCGGCGATAATAACCCGCAAGCCCCAAGAAACTCCGGATCTCCGTCACCGACCTCGGCCTCGGCCATTGCATCACAGCCTCGACCTTGGCGGGATCCACGGAAATGCCATCACCAGAAATCACGTGCCCCAGAAAGTGCACCTCGCTGAGCCAAAACTCGCACTTGCTGAGCTTCGCAAACAACTGGTGATCTCGCAACGTCTGCAGCACCACACCCAAATGGTACGCATGCTCCTCAGCAGACCGCGAATAAACAAGGATGTCATCCACGAAAATGACCACGAACTGGTCCAAATACGGATGAAACACCCTCTGCATCAAGTCCATGAAGGCTGCTGGGGCATTGGTGAGCCCAAACGGCATCACCAGAAACTCATAATGCCCGTACCTCGTACTGAACGCAGTCTTCTCCACATCGGACTCGCGAATTCTCAGCTGATAGTAACCGGACCGCAAATCAATCCGCGAGAACACTCGCGCAGACTGAAGCTGGTCGAACAAATCATCAATCCGCGGCAATGGATACTTGTTCTTAATGGTCACTTCATTCAGCTGCCGATAGTCAATGCACAGCCGCAGACTACCGTCCTTCTTCTTCACAAACAACACGGGCGCACCCCAAGGGGAAAAGCTCGGACGAATGTACCCCTTGGCCAACAGTTCCTGCAACTGCGCCCTCAACTCCCTCAACTCCGCGGGGGCCATACGGTAGGGAGCCTTCGCCAAAGGTCCCGTACCAGGTACAACCTCGATCACGAAATCGATCTCCCGCTGGGGAGGTAATCCAGGCAACTCCTCAGGAAAAACATCGGGAAACTCGCACACCACCGCAATGTCCTCGACATTCGGCTCCATCCGGTCAGACACAACCACAGACGCGAGAAAACCCTGACAACCTGAATCAAGCAATCGACGGGCTCGAATAGCAGAGATAAGAAATCGAGAAGAGGCGGAACGGATACCTTGGAAATAGAAGGTCCTCTTGCTCGGATGTTGGAAGTAGACCCTCTTCATTCCACAATCCACCACCGCTCCATGAGTCTCGAGCCAATCCATGCCTAGAATCACGTCGTAATCCCGAAGCTGCAACGCATACAACCTGCCTGGCATACTCCGCCCATCGATCCACACCGGAACCTGGTCGAAGCAATACGGAGTGACCATAAAGTCACCCGAAGGCAACTCCACAGCCAAATCACAGGACAACTGGGTCACCGGCTCCTCGACGCTCGACGCGAAATCCTCCGAAATGAACGAATGAGACGCGCCAGAATCAAATAAAACCCGAGCCGCACAACCCAAAATCTGAACGGTACCTTCCACGAGCTGCGACGCTACTGCCTCTGCCCTGGTCAAGTGCGTGATCTGGCCACGAGCTCTCTGCCTGCCTCCCACACTAGCTGACCTGGGTAGCGGCGGATACTGTCCCTGCTGCTGCTGCTGCTGGGAAACCTGCTGCTGCGGCGGCCTCTGAGGACAGTCGCGCGCCATATGCCCTGGCTGGTCACACCGAAAACAGATGATCGGCGCCGTGCACTGCCTGCCTGGGTGGGTCCCACTACACCGTGGACAAGGTCCTCGCGATCCACCCACCGATCCCTGTCGCTGCAAAGGAAACGGCTGCTGCACACTGCCCGATGAAGCCTGCCCCTGATCCCTGGACTTCTTCTTGCCGAACCCTCTCTTGAAGAACTTTTTGACCTTCGTGCCAAAGGACGCAGATCCTGTCACCGAAGCTGCCGATGCCGGTACTCCTGAACCACCCGACGCAGACTGAAAGAAACCCTGCTGCTGAGTAGCCGACTGCTGGCTGCGACCTGACACAGACTGCCCCTGGCTGATCGGTCCTCGAGTCCTCTGCATATCCATCTCCAAGGAAATCGCAACACGAGACGCCGTCTCGAGATCAGTGGCCCCATTCGCGATCAGATGGTGCCTCAGCTCCAGCCTCAAGCCCTGCACAAACTGCGTCGTCCTCACCCTCTCATGCTCCATGATATGAGGTGCGTACCGACCCAGCTCGACAAATCGGGCCCTGTACTGCAACACGGACATGTCACCCTGCACCAGCTCCAGAAACTCCCGCATCCGCTGCGTAGCAACAACATCTGGACAGTACGTACGCTCGAAAGCACTGACAAAGTCATCCCACTCGATCTGCTCAAGCGGACGAAGCTGAAAGGACGTCTTCCACTCGGAAGACCACCACCTCCGAGCCGTACCCTGCAACTGGTTGTAGGCCAACACCACTCTGTCCTCGACAGCACTCTTTGCAGAACTGAACACCCGCTCCATCTCATCAAGCCAATCACGAGCCGCATCAGGGTCTGCCTGGCCGCTAAAGTAAGGTGGATGAAACTGCATGAAATCCCTCACTGCTCGGCCTGGCCCACCCCTGACTGACGAGCCCTCACCGGCCTCTCCGCCGAACTGCTGAGCCATGAGATGGTACATGCCACGGAGAAAACCCTCGGCCCCCGGAGCCCTCGCAGCATCCGCGGCCTCGGTAGCTCCCGGAACTCTGCTATGCTCCTCCTGGTCCCTCTGGACCCCCTGCTGGATCTCCTGACCTCCAGCCGACTGCCCCTGCTGAGAGCGAGAACTCCTCCTCGGCGCCATCCTCGCTCCTTAAGCACAAGACAGAAAACACAGAAACGGAAGGTCAGAATAAAACACGCGGTGCCCCATGCCAGCGTCACATGTACATCATCGTTGTGGACTAGTGGACCACTACAATTACCTATGATTCTCATGTAATTCCACAACCGCGCTCTGATACCAGCTGTAACGACCCGAGAATCCGATTACCGGGAAGGCCCGATAACCCGAGACTCGCACCGCCACCCACGAGCCCGAAGACTCGGAAGGGTTGAAAGGATGGTGTGGAAACTACACAAGCATCACAAATAATTGCAGGAATTAAACAGTTATGATATTAAGCAGGAAATGAATTAACATTTTACATGGTCCACAATAAAATAACAACAACAGCAACAGTAGTCCACGACTAGTACAGTGACAAGAAAGAAAAGTACAGCTACACGGGGCATCCCCCGGCTCTGACCTCTGGCACTAGCTCTGGGCACCCGCACCACGCTTCCGCTGCGCTCCTGACACGCTCCCCGAAGGTGGCGCCTCACCTGAAACACGGTGAAAACACGCAGGGAATGAGTCTCGGAACAAGACTCAGTAGGGATCACTCGAACCCTACCTCGTAAAACGAGAAACCACTACCCTAGCGGTAGGAAGGTACCTCGGAAAGGAAAGCCCTGTACTCTACAGAACTAGACCCTAACGGCACGCAAACCGACACACGTGCCACGGTACGAGAAGACCGAAACTCAACGGTCGAACCGTCAAAACCCGAAGGTCGGAAACACACGACTGACAGTCTGACACTCCGTACTCAACAGGAGTACCACCCACTAGAAGCACAGCCGGTAGCGTCCCCTGACGTCTTACACCGCACCGCAGGTGAACCGCCTGACATGGTAGGTCCTACCCGAGGCGCAAACACCGTACAAGTAACTACAACAAGTGACTAGCTGGGGTCACGCCCGTCGACGTGGGTCCAACCGCCCCCAACCACGTGTGCACACACAGACCGCGCGTCCCTGGTCTGGCCCTCTGACCGGTTTTCCCCTCAGCCGGACTCTGGCTGCAAGACGTGGGGCCCAACGGTAACCGGTCCACAAACCGTCTCTAAAGGTCAGCCCGTACACCACTCCCTGGTGCGACTAGCACACGCGTACTAGTAGGCTACGACTAGTGGAGGGTCACAGAAGGAGTAGACTCTCAAGTCTCGGAAAACAACGGTGCAACTGCAGGTACGAGGAACGCTCCTTGTACCAACACCGACGCACGGTGACCAGCTGACAACAACATCTCCCGGTACACTCTGTACGACGAGAGACACACCGACGCAACCCGTACCCTTGAACGGTCCACACTGGGCCGCTCAGGGATGTGCGGTCACACAGGGACCGCACAAGGATTAGAACGGTTATATCAGGACCGTTCCACCCAGGGTCCAAACGACGGATAAACGGCCAACACAGGACCGTTCAAACAGATGTGCGGCCAACTCTTGACCGCACGTGGGTGAGGAACGGTCACCTCCTGGCCGCTCGTCTCCCAACGGTAAAAAGCCTGGACGGTTAGTCCTTAGCCGCACTTGGGGAAGGGCGGCTACGGCTTAGCCGTTCAGGTGTTGTGCGGTCAGGTCCAGACCGCACATCCAACCATAGCGCTAGGGGATGTACGGCCAGCACCTGGCCGTGCAAGGGGTTATGCGGTCAGCTACTGGCCGCACATCCCAGAGCACTGCACAACGGTCACAACCAACGGTCAAAACCCTTGGGGTTGGGCGGTAGCTGTGGGGCCGCACATTAGGATATGCGGTCCCACGATAGACCGCTCAAGCCCACTGCGCGCCAAGCCTCACCCAAAGCGCGCCGAGCCGATGAACGGTCCGAACGGAACCGCATAGGGGTTGTGCGGCCACTGGTTCGACCGCACATCGCTCACCGGCGAGAAAATAGCGAACCTCACCGGAATCGCCCAATCGGCCTCAAAACAAACCCCACGGAGGGGGAAATGGCGAGAGAAGAACCCCCAAGCCCCCTAGCATGCTCCTACGCCCTTAAACCGTGAAATCGGGGCTCAAAACGATGGATCGGACGAACTCACCCCGCGGCATGATCGACCCTTCCCGGCTCAAAATAAACCCCTCTCGACCTCGTCTCGAGCTGAAACTCACGGGGAAGGAAGACATGAGGCTAAGGAACGTCACCCTACCTCCGGTCCGCGATGAAACGCTCCGATCCGAGCTCGAAGTCGTGAAGAACGCCGCTAGAATCTCGCCTCTCCACGCCTCCCACGCTCGCCGTATGCCCGCACGATCGCCTCGCCGCCGCCCACGTCACCGCGCCGTCGCCCCGCCGCCGTCTGCAGCCGGAGGGGAGCTCGCCGTGGCCAACCGGGAGGAAGAGAGGGAGAGGGAGGGAGACACGGTGGAGGAGGAAGGAGGAAGAAGAAGAGAGAAAAGAAGAAAAAGAAAAGAAAAGAAAATGGGAATATATAGAAAATCCGATTTTTCGGAAAAATACCGAAAATTAGAAAAATACATTTCCGGAATCCTCGGAGCGCACCGATCGCAACGGTACCACTCGTGCCTCGGGGAACTGCCCGGTTCGCCCGCAGCGAGCGTCCGAAGAAAAAGCCGAAACACACACCGGAAATCGGAAAACACGCGCGGAAAAAGCCGCGAAACGCCTCCGGGCCTCCGAAACGACTCCGGATCGCGCCGATCCGAACACGAAAGATGTCCGAAACGAAATTTCAGACACAACGGAGCCAGACGCTCCGAAAACTAGATCCGGGACCCATGAAGAAGGATCCGAAAGGTCCGGGATATTACAATATATATATATTAATGGAGGCGTCCAGACCCTTGGACGCCTCCATAAAAATAAATATAAAAAATTAAAATGCCAGCCCTGGTATAAAAGACAAAAGAAAAATAAAAAATAATATATTTATGGAGGCGTCCAGGCCTCTGGACGCCTCCATCAAAACCCTCACGGGCGCCGGCCACCGAACGACGGTTTGTCGTGTGTGAAAAAATCCAAATTATAGAGACGTCCAGTCAGCTGGACGCGCCCATTTCTGAATCACGAGGCGCCGCTCACAAAACCACGCGTTATGCCAAACCGCGTGCGGCCGTCGTCGGCTTTCGGTGGACCTGCTTGAGGCGTCCGGGACCCTGAATGCCTCCACAAAAGTATTCCAAAAAAATCAATAAAATAGAATAAAATATTATTTCGGCCCTGATGGAGGTGTCCAGGGTCCTGGACGCCTCCACCCTCCGGAGCTCTATAAATAGAGCCCCACCCCCTCAGTTCTGGGGGAGCTCAGAAGTGATCCGATAGGCTGCCGGAGCCCAGAGGCTACGGAGTCATTTTCTAACCCGTGGGTTCCTTTGTAGGTGGAGGTTCTGCCGGCTTCTCGGGTGCTCACGCTCGCGAGAGGAAGGTCGTCTTCATCCACCGCGCTTCCACGTCGTCCCCACGCTGCCGGAGCTCCGCCGGATTTCACCCTCGGCTCATCCAATAAGCCTTTTCTTCCCCTTTTTCCTCGTAGTTCTTTTGCATTCATCATCTCGCATCCTCTATCCCCCTTCATAAGGGCGCCTCTTCTTTTATACTTCTTGCATCCATCATCTCATTTTCCTCCTACTCGAGTCCGAGAGGGGTTTAAAAGATAACACCAACCAGGTGTGTGTCTTGCCATCATTTCGTTATTTTTATCGCAAGGATTTGAATACTACACCTCCATCTTTCTAATCCACTTGTCATTTGTTTGCCGTTGTTTTGCAAGGGTAGCCGAGGAAAGCCCTCTCCGTCGGCCGGCCGGAGGGAGAGGAAGAAGCAACCCGCCATCTCCCGCTATTGAGGTAGGCGCGATCACTTTCTTATTTTGGGGTCTTTCGGCCCCTGGCGATCACATCTTATTTTCGAGGCCGCGGCGAGTCACTTCCCTAATGGCCGTTTAAATTTTCGTTCTTATATTCTCTTATACTCTGTTATATTCTGCTCATATTCTCGAGGCCGCGGCGAGTCACTTCCCCAATGGCCGTTTAAATTCCCGTTTTTATATGTTATATTCTTATCTATTCGTGTTCTCGAGGCCGCGGCGAGTCACTTCCCCAATGGCCGTTTAAATTCACGTTCTTATACGTTATATTCTTATCTGTTTGTGTTCCTCGAGGCCGCGGCGAGTCACTTCCCCAATGGCCGTTTAAATTCCCGCTCTTTGTATTCTCTCTATATTCTGTCATCTTATTATCTGCTCATATTCTCGAGGCCGCGGCGAGTCACTTCCCCAATGGCCGTTTCAATTCTTGTTATTTAATTTTTACACCATTCCCGTCCCCCCGAGGCCGCGGCGAGTCACTTCCCGCTATGGCCGTTTAAACCCCATATTTTGCTATATCACACTTGTCCTGCTCGCCCCGCCGGAGTAATCTCCCGTGGTGGCCCCTTCTCTCTCTTCTCTTATTTCTGTGTTGCAGCAAACAAACAACAAACACCAAAAGAAAGAAAAGAGGAGCCCGGGCGCGCTCCACGCCCTCTCCGCTCTTCCCCGAACCCCGTGACGTCGCTCACAGTGACTGGGATAGACGTGTCGTCAACCCAAGCCACGTTGTATGGCCTCGGATGAGGATGGGTAGGTTGACCTAGACGGGATACAAAGTCTGAAGAGACTGCATTGATACAGCTCCCGTTGTCAAAGATCACAATGCAGGGTTGAGTTTTGACCATAATGTAGGTTTGGAAGATGGAGGTTCGACGCCAGTCGTCCTCCTGTGGGTGTACGAGGATGCAGCGAACTACACCTAGTCTTCCCTGGTTCGAACTTTCGATAATTTCCCCCACTTGCATGTACTCGACATGCGTTCCATCATACCCTGCATCTAATTCCTCAAACTGGGCAACGAGATCAGGGTCAGGCTCATATCTCTCTAGGGTTTCTCCTTCCTGAGGTGGAAGCTCCATGGACTGGGGGTCGGTGATGACCAAGGCTCGGGTGGGGCAATTGGTGGCAATATGTCCTAGGTTATGACACATGAAGCATCGAACTCCCGAGATAGGGGCTGGTTGGGAGGTGCTAGGGATGACCCCTTTTCCCTTTTCATCTCTCCTCTCAACTGGTGGAGTATACTCTAGTCTAGGCACAGCAACGGTGCAGGTAAGGGGTTCCGTGGGAAAGAAGCAATAGGGGCAACGGCCCTAAGTGGGGTAGCAGTAGGGACGTAGGAGGTGGAGAGGCCAGGCCTCTCAGAGTAGTGGACCATGGGGTTTCGGGACTCGGGTTGGCGGTAGGTGGGGACCCGAGGTGGGACCACCTTTTGAAACCGCTCGACGTCCTGAGCAACTTGATAGGCATGCTCGAGAGTGTTAACCTCCCGCAAGAATAATTCCTGCTGAATACTCTCTTGTAGGCCAGCCCTAAACCGAGAGAGGGTGACGGAGACATCCTCCATGACTCGACTCTGAAGGAAGAAGTCATCAAATTTGGCGATGTACTCATCCACGAACTTTCCATCTTGGGTGAGTTTCTGCCATTGGTCTAAAAGACGCTGATGGTAGAAGGGTGGCAGATACTTCTCCCTTAATTTCTCCTTCATTTCTTCCCACGTGCCTATAGGTTCCTCCCGTCTCCTGGCTAGGAGATTTTCCACGTTACACCAGTAAGTTTTGATTTGACCTAGGAGTTTCATTTTGGCAAACCTCACCCTTGTGGCAGGGGTCATGCGGCAATGCCAATCAAAATATTGTTCCATCCTGATCTCCCAGTCAAGGTATGTAGCGAGGTTGAGGGACCCATCAAAACTTGGAGCGTCAATCTTGACGTTCCGTAGGATGATATCTTCATCGCCGTGGTCTCTCTCTCGAGGCACATGGGCCTCTTGCTCTCTACCTTGGGGAGCCTGATTCTGGCGGGCTTGCTCTCTTTCCTCCCTAGGATTGGCTACGGGATTGCCGTGTCCATTCACTCTTCCTTCCTCCCCCTTCAGTCGATCCTCTAAGGCTCAGATCCTCTTATCGAGTTCCGTCTGTAGTTGGCCTATGGACTCTTCAAAGTGGGCCACGAGATTGTGCTCGAGCTGGACTAGCATAGCGGTCACGCTCTCTTGATCCATGAGTAGCGTTGAGAGGCGCTCTAGGCGGCCGGATGAATTCCTAGACCAACGTGGCATGCACGACCTCGGACCTAAATGATGCAGTCCTGGGACCGATAATTAGCAAGATATAGACCCGAATTTGTTGGCTAAATAGGCAAAGGGCCAAGTTTGAAGGGACTGGTCAGGGAGAGTTGCTCGCCCGTAGGTGAAGTAGTTGTGGAACTACCTCTTGACAAATAGGGTGCCCTAATGCGGCAGTCTAGGGCCTAAAGGATGGGTACATACAAGCCCTCACTTTTTGTCCACAACGATGCACTCAGGAGACTGGTTGCATGGATCAGGTTCTCTCTCACTTCACGCGGCAATTGAAAAGATACTAAATGAGTAAGTGAGGAGAGCACGTACCTAGCTAGACTGAAAAGTCTAACTCCGACCGGAGACGAAGGCCAGCGGGGACGTGCGTGCTCGCACGGCGTCGAAGAGACGAGGGGCACGGGGGGGGGGGGGGGGGGGGGAAGGGGGGGAGCGCAGCGGCGACAGCCGCAGAGGGAGCCGGCAGCGGGGCCGGCGGGCGTCGGTCGCGGCGGCGGGGCGCGCCCGTTGCGGCCCTGCCGGGATTTGAATCCGGCACGGGCGACGATGCCAGGGCGTAACCCCTTTTTTTCCAACCTTTTTTCAACCGAGAGAGAGAGAAAGATAGAGAGAAATAGAGAGAGTATCGCGAGGGAGAGAGAGAGTGTGAGAGAGAGAAACAAAAAGAGAGTAACAGGAGAGAGAGAAATGAACAGAGAGAGATAGAACAGAGAGTAACGGACAGAGAGAAACAACGAGAGAGAGAGAGAGTAATAGAGAGATAGATTAACACGGGAGGGGAAAAAAATTTCACCTTTTTTTTACACTTCTCTCAACTAATATCTTTTCTGCTACTCTTCTTTTTTTTTCACTCTAGCAACTTAGAGAGAGAAAGAGAGATGACGTCGGGGACGTCGGGGTCGTCGGAGACGCCGTATTAGGCTCTGATACCAAATCTGACGCGGAGGCGACGTGGAAATGGATCAACGGCACTCCGATATCACGAACATGACGAGAACGAATAACTGCTATCTCACACAGCTCGGCCTCACGCCGGACGGTCTCACACCGGGCGACACACTCAAATCTCACAAATGGAGAGAAGAGGGAAGGGAGGAATAAGGCAAACACCTTAGGCTCAAGCTTTTTCTCATTCATATGATTCCTTCGTGACACCCTTGGCCTTCCTTTATATAGGAGGAGGCTATAGCAACCACACCTTCAAACTTTACAAATGGCACATATGTCCTTAGCCTAATAAAACAAGCTTACCTACCTAACTTTTGACTTGGGGGTTTTAACCAAATAAAATACACAAAACACACATGTTTATTGACTATGACTTAGCCTAATAAGACGAAAATAAAAATACATGTCTAGTACATGTATGCTACACAAATACATACAATATAAATACACACAAATAAATATTATGCTCAGGACGCTGAGTCTTCAAACGAGTCGCCGAACCATAAGCTCGGTGCAGTGGCGGTGCGACGTCGGCTCCGAGCATTGGGCCCGGTAGTGGGCCCGGTGTCCCCACCAAGTTGTTCTGTCACGCCCCGAGATATATACAACGAAAATAACTCGAGAATATGAATAGCCGGTAAAGTAAGCCTCGAGCTAGCAAGACAGTCAGAGCGCTATAACATTCACACAAAAGAATGAATGCACAAGATATAATGAAAATCTCAACTTTATTAATCAATAATCAAGTTTACAACGACATTGACTCATCACGACTTTCTAGACTCAAGAAAAATGAAAAATTATAACGACATGATCAACTTCACCGCCTATTATAGTGAATGTCTCTAAATTACAATAAATGACTCAAGATACTTTAATTCTCTAAAGCTTCTCTCGAACTTTACTCGCTCTCGGACTCGTTACTTGAGTACTCCGACTCCTAGTCACTAGAACTTCCTGAAAAGATAAGGAAAATAGGGAATGAGCGCACTCGCCCAGTAGGTAACTTCATGTCAACATGAAGGCAATGTTTACATGATTAATATTTTAACTCTAGAAAGTAAGGTAAAGCGAATGCGATCAAACATTCGAATAAAACCATAGTAAGTAACAAGATAGGAATGTAAAGAACGATATAATTTGTAAGAATATATGATCATAAGAATATAAGTTGGCCTTTCAATCAAGCATGTAATATCACGAGAATGTACTTTCATAACTTTAGAAAGCTATGCACAAGAATGTCATGTAACGAGAATGTATTAACAAGCATGTAAATTTTATGAGATTGCCTCGTGATTTTTACCCGTTTATAAAAAAAGTACTCCCAGCACAATGCGACGCCAGTAATCATTATACCCCATGGTTAATAGTATATTTTCAGCCATCTGCCGAGAGGATTAGACTAGAGCCCTTGGACACCGTCCGTGCCCGCCCTTACATCTTCAAGTTATTAATCAAGCTACTTCCACGAGAAATAATAATAAAGTTTGGCCATAAAAGTAAAGTTCAACAATTCATTAAGGTGATAGTAAACAAGGTAAGAAAGCATGTAACATTGAAAATTGAGAGGTCACGAATGAATTAATAGAACGTTGTACCACGGAAGTAATTCAACGGCATAACGACACATTCATTAATTTTCATAGTTCATTAGTGGCTTGATAACAAAGTTTAGGTTCCAGACAGTCAAAAGAACGTCTGAGAACAGAACATAATCAACCCTTGCATTAGACCTCGAGTTGGAGAAAGTTTGACAGAACGCGGTCTAGAGACGGTCGCCATCTTGAGGTAGCGGTCGAGAGGAGTCTGCTATCTGGAGATGCACAGAAGGTGAGTAGACGCAGGAAAGAAATTGGGTCGACACAGCCAACAAGCTGGCAGAATGTGATCATGGGCCAGCCGCTATCTACAGGTAGCGGTTGCTTCCTGGCTGTTATTAGGTCAGAGTGCAGAAATCGTGAAGTGCTCTTCTAGACTTGGACTTTTAGGGTACAACCAGCTCGGCATCCTAGTGAGAATCCCAGTCTCGCGGAGTCTTACGGAGGCCTTGAAACAAGATAACCTAGTCTAGTAGAAGGAATTTTCGACGGAGAGGCGCTCAAGTTCAAGAAAGTTTCCTATTATGTGCATGTGACTAATAGCAACGTACCGGAGTACGGGCTATGAACAAGTGATAAAGAAAGATAGGAGATGAGAAGGAAACGTGTTAAAATAGCGATCGATGTATAGAGAGTTCAAAGTAAATTTTCTTAAGTACAAAAGTATAGGGGTTGATTTGTGAAACTAACACATAATGAAAATAAGTTTTTTAAACACATGAAGGCATAAAACCTAAACCCATTAAACCCTGATATAACAGCAATATAACCATAACAAAATATAAGGAAATATAACATAGATGCCTATGTAAAATAGGGAATAATTAGGGTTGATCTGGTTACTGTTTCGGGTTAATAGAACACATATCACAGTTTGTCGAGAATCGCTATCTGGAGATAGCGGTCTCTGTAGGACCGCTATCTGTCCGTCTCCAGACAATAGCAAAATCCCATCTTGCAGAGCCTATTCTATGGCAAATAGAGATGCAACTGATATGAAAATGAAGATAAAAGCATGCTATTATGGAAATAATGCATGGGGTAGCATAAATTAAGCAAAACTTATCATCTTTGTAATTGGAGTTGTAGGGATAGTATGCAGTAAAAACCCTATTGCGTGATCATATTAAAACATGAAATACGATGTGTATGATGCATGAAAACATGTAAGGCCAGAGGACTTTTACTCCTAACATGTTATTTGAGCCAATCACGAGACAACCTATCTCTGGGGTTGCTCCTAGTCTGCGAATTTCTCACCAAAAGAGAGCTCCCATTCCTGCGCGTCCTGCGTAGAAACAGCAACTTTCACGCTGTCTAACTCCTTGACTGCTCGTTCACACTAGAATAGGAGATATGTTAGAAGACACTAAGGGGAATAAATAACTCTAAAGGACGAATTTGAAAAGAGGACACCTTACCTTCGATCCTCGCAATCCAAAATTAGGGTTCTCGCAGGATGAATCTGGGTCCTATTTATAGGGAAGGACCTAGGGTTAGGGTTTTAGGTCAAATTAGGAGTCCTTATTGGAGGTAGAGTCGATCCCCAAGAGTCCAAGGTAGGTCTCCTTGACAGATCACATCGAATAATGGCGATTGGGTGGATGAAAATCCAATCTTTCCCATGTTTATCACTTTTCATTTTCGGAAGAAGGTAGCGGTTTGGTCAGGACCGCTATCTTCAAGTAGCGGTCGCGCGACTGACCGTGACCTGTTCCTCTCTCTGAAATTTAAGTTTAATTCAAACTCCCTTCTAATTATCTCCTAGTTTCCCTATTTATCCATTTTAATTAGGGAATTAATTTTTATTACATCTCTAGGGTTTGGGCTTGGGCCAAAAGCTCAGGTTTAAGACTTTAAAGCCTCTCTTAGGTGGGATTAATCACTTAGTCATTAATTGGGCCTATTTATCAAAGGCTTTTAACCTATTAATCAATTAATTAACCCATTAAACCATTAAACCTTATTAAATGCTTAATCAAATCTATTTAATTTTTGAAAATTCTAGCAAATTTCCAGGGGTGCTACTGGCCATAGATGGTTTGTGACTTTTATTGATTGCTTCAGTCGAGTTACATGGGTGTACTTGCTGAAAGGTAAAGGGGAAGTTCTCAGGTGCTTTCAAGAGTTTCTGATGGGAATCGACGCCGAGCATGTACTTTTCTTTTGCATTTATGTCCTTTTAGTTTGTGTTTATATCCTTGGGAAAGTATGTACGCAAATGTAAGGCTTTATAAGCCAAGTAGTCATTCCCATGAATTGTGTGAGTTTTTATACAATTTTGTAGTAGGTCCAGCTAGGGGGCCCTCAGCCCTTTCTCATTGGTCCATGTCACCTTGTGGGGCTGGTCAACCATCCTAGGTGCACATCTAGAAGGTTGGACTAGTCTTATGGACACATGGGGGACAAAGGGTGAAGAATGTCAACATTCTACACCCACCCCACCTACCTCTTCCATGGTCAATAGGCCGCCCCCTTCCCCTTGATTATTTTTATTAATTTTTGTGTGTTAGTCACATTTGATCTAGACCCTTCATTCCCCATCCCAAGATCCAAGGGTCTACATTAGAGTTGATACCTAGCATATAAAAGGTTGTATTTTCATATGAATATTAGTGAAAAATCAGAAATTTTGTTGAATGCTTGAAGCTTCTTGCGCCCCCAGCCCTCTCACTCTGGTTCCTCTCCTCTAACCTCTAGTTCTAGAGTGGTTTCTACCTCCTATCCCCTCCCCTCTATCTCTGATCTTCATCTGTGCCGCCGCCGTCGCCGTTCGTGCCGCCTTCGAGCCGCCGCGGAGCAGTCTTCAAGTTTATGTCCTGCTGGACAGAGGTATAGTTCGTGAATTCTTGCTGCCAGCCACGAGCTCAGATGGATTATAAATTTTGAGGGTGTGTTCTTGCCTTGAATCCCCACCTCCACCTAAATTTTCACATCCAAACTCCTCCATTTAGTAATTTTCCATTTTCGTTCATTTTGCATTCCCAGATCTGTTTTGTCTCTGTCTACAGTGACAACAGTTCTGAGTTTCCCATCTCCGACCACCTTTTTGAATTTTCCAAACCCTCCCAATTTTACTGGGAGTTCTGTCCATCATCCCCTACATCCACCATTTTTCCTGATTTTTGATATGCCCTCTATCCATTTTTCAAAATTCATGTTCTATATCTGCTACAGTGCCTTTAGTCAGATTCCAGATCCGAGCCAATGTTAGTAAACAAATCCTATCAATTCGTAGCCACATCCAAACTTTTCCAAACCAGTTTTTCCGTCTTCCTAGCTCAATTTCCTACACCTTTGATGAAGACCTCAAGAGCTGAATCGGACATCCACCCTGCGGTCAACGACAGTTATCAGAGGATAGCCCTACAGATCTGAGAGTTAAGTTACTGTACAACAGTAACTCAACAATTCATTAAAGGCTCGATCCGTGCAGATCCAGGCCAGATTTTTAGGCCTAGATTGAAGGATTTGAAGTTAGCTTTTCAACGGCACCAGTCTCGTGTCGATCCGACATCGGGGCTGATCGCAGCGCCTGTTCTCGTCGGGACGCGCGCTGAAAACCAGAAGTTACAGATCCGTGGCCGGTTATTCCGACCGGTGCCGATCGGAGCCGCCCGGCCTCCGGCCGGCGAACCAGCGCGCCTCCACTCCAGGGAGCGCTCATCCAGGCATCCACCACCACAGCGGTGCCACCGGGTCCCACACGGCCCCTCCGGACAGCACGTGGGCCCCACCGTCACTAGTTCGGGTGTTGCCGAATCAACGCGAGAAGCCACCCGTCAACCCGAATTCGGTCCTCCCGGGCCCAGTTGTGTAGCCCTTTACCTCCCTGCGTGGAGTGGGCGATATTTCATTGCTGTCATCATTGTGTAATATTTATCCCGGGAGTACGAGTTTCGGCCGGGTCCGCCTTCCCCACGCCGAGCGCGTGGAGGTATCGCATTCGCTCCCTTACTTGGCATTTTGCTTACTTCATATATATTTGTTTATGCCACTGCTAGAGAGCATGTGTAGGGATATCTAGCTCGCTTTATCTATTCATTACCGCTGCTGCGAGAGAGTGCGAGACCGTCCCGTGACCCGATCCGGACACACGAGAGAGCCGATCACCCTAGCTCATTGCCGGTTTCTCAACCGCGCACGTCCGACGCTTCCCTCGTTAAGGGACAACCGCGAGCTTGTCGTGTCCGTGGTCTCATCCCGCATCAGTTTCATAAACTGGTAGACACAGAGTTTAATACCAAGATTAAGATGTTATGTTCTGATAATGGGACAGAGTACACTAACAAAGAATTCTGTGCGTATCTTCGTACTCATGGAATTATACATCAGACCACTTGTGTTGATACACCTGTCCAGAATAGAGTGGCTGAGAGGAAGAACAGACACTTATTGGAGGTAACTCGATGTTTACTATTTACTATGCATGTTCCTAAGTTCTTGTGGGGAGAGGCTGTGTTGACCGTTGCATACTTAATAAATCGAATGCCCCTCAAGACTCTCGATTTTATGTCTCCCCTTCAGTGTCTTGTGGGATCCACTAGCTATATATATAGTTCCTTCTAGAGTATTTGGTTGTGTGTGCTTTGCCCGAGATCATATGCCATCGATTGGCAAATTGGATTCACGAGCTGTGAAGTGTGTGTTTGTTGGCTACTCTGCTACTCAAAAAGGATATAGGTGCTATTATCCTCCTGAGCGGCGATTCTTGGTCACTATGGATGTCACCTTTCGAGAGCATGAGGCTTACTATGAGAGTAGACAGTGTGATGATGACACTTCAGGTCTACAACTTCCAAGTGAATTTCTGAGTATCTCTACTAGTTTTGGTGTCCAGGGGGAGTGTGGTGATGGTCTTCAGGGGGAGCGAGAGCATGGCACTACAGAGAATTATGGAGCCCAGTCCTATGTGCATCCACATTCCACTATCCAAATGTCTTCCTCGGGTGAAGCTCCAACCACGTCGTCGATCTTCCTCTACATCGGATCATAATGGCAACATTGTTCCTATTGCTCCACTTACATCTGATCTTGATCTTCCTATTGCACAGCGTAAAGGCACTCGCTCTACTATTCTTCATGCTTGTTATCGTTATGATATTGCTAGCTATGTATCATATGAGTCCGTTTCTCCCTCCTATCAATATTTTGCAGCTGCTCTAGACAATATTTGCATTCCAAGTACTTGGCAGGTGGCTATGAAAAATCCAAAGTGGAGGGAGGCAATGTCAGAGGAGATGAATACTTTATCCAAGAATCAGACTTGGGAGCTAGTTTCTTTACCAGCTGAGAAGCATCCTGTTGGGTGTAGATGGGTGTTTACTATGAAACAAACACCTGAAGGTAAAGTGGAGAGATACAAAGCCCGGATGGTTGCTAAGGGCTACACACAGACATATTGAGTGGACTATGATGAGACATTCGCCCCTGTGACAAATATGAACTCTATTCATGTCCTGATTTCTTGTGCAACTAACCTTGGTTAGGAACTACATCAATTAGATGTGAAAAATACTTTACTGCATGGTGATCTTCAGGAGAAAGTTTATATGCAGGTACCACCTGCCTTTGGCAGTGCAATAACTATTGAAAAAGTCTGTAAATTGAAGCGATCATTATATGGACTCAAGCAGTCTCCTCGTGCTTGATTTGATAGGTTTAGCAGAGCTGTGAGAGATATGGGGTACATGCAGAGCAATGCAGATCACACATTGTTCTACATGCATCTTGAAGGGAACAGAACTATTCTTCTTGTGTATGTTGATGATATTATTGTTCCGGGAGATGATCACCAAGAGATTAAACATTTGAAGTCCAAGCTGAAGCAAGCATTTGAGGTAAAGGACTTGGGTCCGTTGAGATACTTCTTGGGTATAGAAGTTGCTAGGTCAGCCAGCGAAATTTTTCTGTCACAACGGAAGTATGTACTAGACTTACTGTCAGATACTGGGATGTTGGGGTGTAAGCCAGTTGCGACCCCAATAGACCCAAATCACCGTTTAGTGGCAGATGGTGGTGCACCAGTTGACAGGGGGAGATACCAGAGACTTGTTGGGAGGCTGATCTACTTGTCACATACACGGCCTGATATTACATATGTTGTCTGTGTGCTTAGTCAGTACATGCATGACCCACGGGAGAGACATTTGGAGGGGGCTTATAGAGTCCTGCGCTACCTGCAAGGATGTCCAGGTCGAGGTCTGTTGTTCACTCAACACAGTAACCTTCAAGTAGAAGGATATTCTGATGTAGATTGGGTTGGTTCTATGGATGATATGAGGTCTACCTCTCGATACTGTATGTATGTTGGGGGTAATTTGGTTGCTTGGAGAAGTAAGAAACAATATGTTGTTACTCGGTCGATAGCTGAAGTAGAATACATAGCGATGGCATTAGGTGTTTGTGAACTCCTTTGGTTACAGAAGCTACTTCAGGAGTTGCAGCTGTGGAATGGATCTTCCCTTCTTCTGTGTTGTGATAGCAAGACGGCGATCGAGATTGTTAACAATCCAGTACAACATGATCGTACCAAGCACATTGAGACTGATCGTCATTTCATAAAGGAAAAGATTGACCGTGGTCAAATCTGCATTCCCTTTGTTCAGTCCTCGAATCAGGTTGCAGACATCTTGACTAAAGGACTTAGTTCTTCTATTTTTTCTATTTTGGTGAGCAAGATGGGACTCTATGATATCTTCGTCCCATCTTGAGGGGGAGTGTTGTAATATTATACTTTTGAGGGGATTTTTCCCTACTTTTCCTTAATAAACTATTAGGAGAACGGGGATCGGGACCTCTTTTGAGTTCTTCCTCCTTTCCGTGTTTTATGTGCTTTCACCCTTCTCTTCTAGGTTTACAACTTGTTATAATGACATGATTTTGCATCTTGTCGCGCTAATATGAGCGGTTTGACTACTGATCGGATGATTAAATAACCTTCATACATTTTCATGAAAATAAAAGAAGCATCCATTTCAGGATACATTTAAAAATAATATATAATCCAGTCAAAGAATAAGGTAGTTCATGCAAGCACGGTAAAAAAAAAATTGTGATACAATAGTATTTATTTCATAATTTATAAAGGAGATGTACAGCATCACATTTATATGACGGAAACGAAGGAGCGAGGCGAAAAGGGCCGCATGCCTTGAACAGACTTGTGGGCCATCAAAAGACGTTCCGCTCTGAAGCTACCTCTTGAATAATTTACCGCCTTTAAAAGTGGTGCGAGAGAAAAGAGAGAAATCGAGAGAAAGGAAGATCATTGCGAACGAGAGGCGAGTTAAAACAATAATAATAGTGTAAACTGGTATTAGTTTTTACTAGTTTTAATTACAAGATAAGATAAATGGAGAACTTCCCTATGCTTTATCTCAGGTTTTAGTTATTACGTAAGAAAATTGTCATATTTGTAAAACGGAACAGCCGAAATACCCAGAACATGAAAATGTACTCAGGATTGTTTAGGCTTTTTAGTCATACTGGTATGGACACTACGGATGAGCATATATATAATTAAGGTCTATACATACGTATACCTTCTACAGCAATATATGAAACCTTCAGCTCAGGCTTTTCTTAACATATTAAGGAGACAGCTGCAACTAGTCTGCTCAGTCCCTACCTTGCCACCTAAGCCCTAGCATCGAAACTAAGCTGGGGTTCCCACTAACAAGGTATACAAATTGTAGACGATCGAATAGCATTGCAATATATACCCAATTCGTATGGTGGCTACGTACTGTGTGTGGGGGAGGGAAGGTGTAAATATTAATGCTCCCCTCTCCTCTCTGCATGTGCATTCACTCATCCTTCCTTGTCAGTTCAGACAGGTAGGTCCGAATTAATAAAACCCCAATAGTAGAATGCAGATCAGAATTACCCAACAAGGAACACTGAAGTGGAGAAGCAACTCCACACAACATAAATGGCCATAATTGCAACCTGCACATCAAACAGGCAATCCACACCAACCACAGTAGAAGAGAAAGCCCAGCTGGAAATAACAAGCTTAGAAAAAAGGATGCCATATATATCAAAGCATGGATTGGAAGTACTACTTGTAAACAACACATAGAAGCAAATTAATTAAACAGAGGTGCTGCCACAGGAAAGGAGTCAATACCCGAACCAGCAGCCTTCCTGCCTGATCATAAAAGATGGCCGGCAGTGATAGCCTCTGGTGCGCTCTTGACTCCCCTCCACAGCCCTCTGCACAATATTGTTCTATCTTCTTCCATCATGTCTCAGTTGAACAAATAAGTACTTGACGAAAACAAACAAACAAACAAGCAAGCAAACAAACAACAAAGAACTCAGCAAAAGGTTCCCCAAGATAATATCCTCTCCGTCATCTTCTTCCTTCTCAGCCCAAATTTATTCTCAAGAGTCTATAAAACTCCCTCTTCTCTTCTGCAACCTTGGTGTCCGGCCAGGGATCACCCACGGTCGCCCTTGCTGCCCTCCAACATATTAGAGACCCTATGCATATATATAGTAGCATTTGTTAGTTGTAAACCTCAAACCCTAACCCTAACTGCGGGGATGCATTGATGAGGCATGCAGCAGTGCCCGCGTCCTGGGGGAGACAGAGGATACATCTGAAATGTCTAAAATGCCCTCAACTAGTCAAGGGTATTTTCGTCATTTCAGGCCCTTGTCTATTTGCCGCTAATATCAAAACTATTTTATGGGTCCACCCTTCTTAGGGTGTTCTACGGAGGTGGGGGGGGGGGGGCAAGGGAGACTTGGGGTGACCCGGCCGTCTGCTAAGGTCACTTGTCGTCTGCGTTGGGTGCGGCAGACACGGCCGCTGGTTCGGGGACGCCGCTACCACCGCCGCCAAGGACTACGCTGATCTGGTGGACGGCGTTGCAGAGGTGGTTGTTGATGGCATTCACGCTGGACAGGTTGAGCTTGGCGGACGGGACGGCACTGGCCAGCACCTGAAGGCCCACTGTGAGGAGGCAGCCGGTGGAGATGGGAGCTGTTGCGTTGATGTCGCCCGGGCTGCTGCTGGAGTTGTGGCCGGCGGCGGCGCCAGGGGGAGCGGGCGCAGGGAGCATGACGAAGCCCGTGGGGAGGAGGGGGATGCAGGAGGGGTCGTCGCCGCTCATGGCCAGCTGGATGCCGTTCACGTCGACGTTGGCGTAGACGACGATGCTGCCGCCGGTCGGGTGGGTGCTGCTCTCCTGCAGCACCAGCTCCACGTTCTGGGAGGAATTGCTGGATGCCTGCATTGCACCAATGTTTGTGAGAGGTTAGAAAATGAGAGTGTGATTTACATGCATGAAACATTAAAGAAACAGGTAGGACGCGGAGAGAGAGAGAGAGAGAGAGAGAGAGGAGTGTAGAGTAGAGAAGCGAGCAATTTCTGACAGATGAACTGTACAGGGCTACAGGGAAACTTGAAGACTAGTAGGTTGGACCAGCTAGCCCTCTGCGAGACTTGGTTTACTGTGTGGGCTTTCAATGTTGACAACTGAGACCTGACAGAAGATCTCTCTTAGATAGCCTGTTCATATCTAGCTGTCCTGTATTTATTATTCCATATCGCGAGTATCTCCCTCCCACATACTGGCCATGAATTAAACTTGCTTCTCCGTAATATTTTTCAGTGAGATGGAGAAGTACCCATGTTCCAATATATCATCATATCATTCTAACATCCGCCCCACATCCAAGTTCTTTTGTCGTTTATGAAGATGATGGTATACCCAAAGAAAAAGTATAATAACAGTTATGTGACCTCAATGGTAACGTGCGTCTACCACATCAAAGCATTCAGCATGGCGACTCGGAAGAAGACGAAGATTTAGTCATGGTGTGTCGCTCAGGAGAGCAAACGAATTTAATGAAAAAGACACGAATAAGGGGCTACCTTCTACCCTGAATACTCTGATGAGAGTTCTTGAATCAAAAAAAAAAAAAAAACAAGAGGTGTTACGAGGAAGAAAGGTGGAACCTTGTGACAAACTGTACTCACATTTATGCGGAGAAGGGACACACAGTTCCTCTGGTGCGAGCCATTCGCGATGTGGGCGACCTCTTGCAGCGAGTTCCCCCCAGAAAGCACGTCCAGCTGCAGAACGAATGAGAGGTTTCCAAATCCCACAGTGAGTACATAAATGTGCTCAGTAAGTGTGGAGAGCTTATAAAAGGGAGATGGCACTATTGCATCGTGTTTGCCTACATATTGCATTGTGCTTTCCTACCTGTGACCGCCTTTGCTCATCTGTCAGCAGTTCGAACACTTCCGCGTGAGAACATGGCAGCCACGTCGTGGACACTCCACAGAGTATGACGCCATTTGGTTGTCCGTGTTCCACGTTCTTCCGGGTTGTAATCCGAACTGTGTCGTCGGCAGCGTCCGAGAGTGCCGTCCAGGACTGAGTCGGGGACGAACAGATGTTAGCACAGAAGGTCCTCACCAATCTGTGAGAGAGCTTCATCATGTTTCTTCTTGCCTCCGGTGAAGGGATGACTGGAATGGAAAGGGCAATATATAGTACACGTGAGGAAATTTGCGGAGACAAAAAGTTAATTATACATAAATGAACGTCATATTATTACTATGGATGGATGCCACCATGGATATGTATCCTTTCTGTAGCATCTAATATCATCCCGGGTGGGGACTTTGGGTAAGATATGACAAATTAAGGTAACTAAATTAATGTCTCTTCTGATGTAAATGCCATTATGCAAATTATGGCTCCGATTAAGTGACCAACATGAATGATCAATTCGCATTTCATGCAAGAAACCCCTCGTTATCACCCATGAACTCCAGCAAGACAAGATTCGTAACCAAACTGACATCACCCATATCGATAAGATCACATCTTTCATAGCTGGAGCTGATAGGATATCTTGGTGGTTAAGATGTGTTCACCTCATCTGAGCTCCATTAATTCGTCGCATGATCTATTATGCACAACCAATTAAGAAAATGCAAACAGATGGCGGAGGACCTTGTTATATATATATATATATCTCACTAGCTAGCTTGGGATCTGTACTACCTCCAAGATCTGAAATGTTTCTTGCCATGAGGCTCGCAAGACGCTCGCACTGACGCTGTAGGACCGCCAGCCATCGCTGTGCCCCGAATGCTCTGCCACTGTTCACAAAATGATCGAATATCTGATGGACAGGCTTGTCTTCCACATCTGCAAGTTCAACCCAGGACACCTGGAAGAAGAAACATCCAGATTGGGATTGACCTACACATTAAGGCTGTGTTCCGGATCGGTGCATATATAATGGATAAATACAAAACAATATCCCAAAGCAGATTGAAAAAGGCAGAGAGTTCAATTCAAGCAATGAACAATATCACTTGCACTGCATTATAAACCTGTCTTCAACAGGAGGGAGGAAGGCTAGACCTTACTTTTCAAACCAAACGTACAGTAGGCAAAGGAAAACACGGGGAAACTGTCTTTCCCCCCGGGAAATTTATTTCATAGTCACATTCTCACTAGATAATCATATCAAAAGGGATGGAAAAAACATGCAAAGTAAAATGAAAAGCAATTCTCATATGTACATAGTAAACTGAGCTATTAGTATTTAGATCAAAACGCAAGAAGGGACGACGATGTGTTGGAAAGAGTTTGTGGGGACGCATACAAAGGAAGCATGAGCCAAAAGAAGCACGAAGGATCAAATTAAACAGCTGCAAGGGCCAACCAACAATCGGAGCCTTTATATAAAGAAGACTTATGTATTAGAAACAGAAGCAGGAGTAATCTATAATGAACACTATTAGGACATAACCAACTTATATAAGAAGTAAAAAAGGAATTAATGTCCTTGTTTCCTGCATAAATTAAATCAATTCCATATTATTGGGTTTATTCGAAAGAAAAATGTTTCACAAATCAACATAGATGCGAATACCAAAAGTTAATTTGTTTGTTAACAGATCAACATAAGTTCACTCACAACTGCTTATAGTAAACAAATGACACCAATTTTTGTAATTGCATACATCCTAATCTTAATCGAATTGCACGTTTTTATCATCCAGAAAAAGAAGATTTAAATTGAAGCCTCCAATGATCGCAGGATACAGATTCATATGGGTAAGCATATATATATATATATATAGTTGAAATAAACAAGACAAACAAATGCTAAAACACCCCATGCATTATGTTGAACTCTAAAGATGGTTCTGGTCTCAACTCAATGAAGAAAAAAACTATAATGCACAAGAAAAATCTTATTCTTAAAAATATTTGACTATTATTAGACAGGGTCAAGGTATCCTTCATTTGGTGGTTCTTCAACTACTTCAACATTTTCTTCCCATATGGAATAAGATGAACTACACATTTCTACATGAGATTATGCTTTCTTACTGATTTTCCCATTACCAAAAATAAGAGGCCAAGATTGATATCACCGTAGCAAGAAAAATGTTATTAGCTAACAGATACTTAAGCAAATGTGAATGGCGCCGGGAGGTTTCTCGCAAGTCTAATCTGTCCAGTGCATGATGGGACATGTGTGAAAGACTAAACAAGAGAATTTCCCGGTCACATCTCTTACTCTTGATTGCTGCAATTTATGGGCTCCTTGATAATCATCCATCCAAAATTGCTATCGAACTATATATATAGACGTACAATAATGTAGTTCTCATGATGGTTAACCTAGTACCATTTTTTAGTGAACAAATCAGTCAAACATCCAAAGACAAGTGAAATGGAAAATTAGCAGAAAACTGAGAAGCCATATTGGCTGCCAACGAGAAAACACTAAACTCACGAGACCGGGCTTGAACTGTCCCACATTAATTATACCCCAACCCAAAAACAATAATATTATTTGTTAGTCTGTTTGTGTAGTATGTTTTTCACTGTGTAATAGAGATCAATTACAAATTAGCACATCTTAACAACCTATGCTCGTAAAAAGACAAATGGCAAAAAGAAAAATCTATATATCCCAAATTTCTTCATGATGTTCTCCATAGATTCTAACACAGTTTTGTTGCACTAGTTATTTCAATTTGCGAGGCATGCATACATTTGTCTCGACAGTTTTTATCTCAATATTTATGTTGCATTAGGTATTTCAATTTGCGCAGCATACTCTAACCTCAAGAGTGTTTACATGAGCATTTTGTCGAATTAGGCATTTCAATTTTAGAAGCATACTCTTATCTCGACAGTGTTCATATCACCATTTTTGTTGCATTAGGTCTTTCAATTTGAGAAGCAAACTCCTCTTGACAGTGTTTATAACAATGTCGTCTTTGTTTACATGTGTGTGCTTAATGCTCTATAAGCTCACTAGGACACATAAACAAAATTAATCATCAAACGTCAGCTCTAGTTCATCAAAGTGAGAATGCTTTAATGGAGAAAAGGCATGAATTATCTATCCTTCTGTCCTAGTAAACTTTAATGTGCCACCACCGGGTACCTGCTCCAGAATACTCATCAATAAATTAGAATTATGTAGTGAGATGTGGGAAGAATATAATTAAGTGCCCAATATATTGCCTTGAAGGGCTTTATTTTAGTTGCGAAAGACCTCTTCCAACATGTTCCTGAATGATGTACTGAGAACATGTCAGTGTGATTAAGTTCTAACTAACTATTTTTTCTTATGTATATGTATATAAATATGTATATACATTATAAACAAACAAACATGAATACTTGCTAGCATGCCGAGATCCGAATTGGTTCCCTTCCACTGCTAACTTTCACTTACAATATGTGGGGAAAGCAGAAAACACACAACAAACCATGTGAACAGTTAAATCGAAGATGCATTACGCAATTAATTACCTTTGAGTAGCCGTTCGGCATGTCCTGGATAACGCAGCCAGAGAGCCGCCTCCTGTATCTAGGGAAAGGGACTTGGAGCCCATCGTTGAAACCATCCACTGGGAAATCCACGACCGTCCAAGTCCCCTCTTCAGCATTCTGCTGGCAGTACCGAAAGAAGTAAGCCTCCCTTGTGGGCACCAAGGGAGAGAGGAACTGCAACTCTGCATGCATCTGCATAACAAGAGCCAGTTAAATCGACAAGCTCTTCAAGAAATATCGCTCTGAAAACCATTAAAAAAACTTACATCTCAGAACATGAAGACGTTTAATTCACGGGTGAAGTTTGAGAATTACCAGATGAAGGGAGCCACTTCCATGGCCGGTGATGCCAGCAGTGATGATCTGAATCGTTTTGGCATTGGAGACTACAGAGGGGAACATCTCCACCCATTTGTTCTGGAAATGGGACATCAAAGCGATCAGCAAGGACATGTATAGATAGAAATAATAATAATAATGTCACCGTTGGCATCCGATGATCCCAATTCGGGAAGGAGAACGCTAGCTAGCTACTCTACATTAAGGTGAAGTCATCGCTCGCTAGGTGTGTTTGAACTGCTACTCACCACGTCCAAAAAGGCGTCCACCAATGTGATGCTGTTCATGATAACAAGCGCGCTATCCCTAGTTGCCTCCATCCTCAGCTCACCGCCGCCGAGCTGCTGCCGCTGCTTGAGGTCTATCGGCCAAGGAAATGCCCTCTGGTACTCTTCCATATCCAGCACCTCGCTCCCCCCATCGCCACCTCTCACCCACAGCGGCTCGCTCTCCCTGCACATCCGCGCCAGCTGCCCCGCCGCGGTCATGGCGAGGTCGAGCGCTAGCGCCTTGTCCTGGTCCGCCATGAACAGCCCCCCGCCGGGAAAGTGCACCTGGTGATTCCCGGGGTCGGGGATCCCCGGGGCCACAGGCGCCAGGCCGGGGAGCAGAGGCGGGCGGGTGGCCAGGGCCGGCATGACGTCGGCGCAGGCGGCCAAGCCGGGCGTCTCGCTGAAGTGCCGCGCGTAGACGCCAATGTCTAGGTCCAGGGAAGGGGGCATCAGCAGCCCCGCAGGCGGCGCCGCCCCCGGCCCCAGCGGCTGCAACGGCCTTTGGGCGCCGTACCTCGTCATGATGCAGGATAGCCTCTCCAGCTGCCATCAACACGGAACACACGGAGAAAAACCCATCAGCTAGCTGGTGTATCCCATCTTCTTCCGCATCCTGCTTGCAGGTGCCGAGCAAGCTAGACGCCGTTACTAGTTATTACGTACTACCCTATAAATGATGAACAGGGATCGTATAGCGTGGTGAGACTGAGACCCCCAACCCAACCCCAGCATGTGGGAAGAACCCTAAAACGGGGTCACCCACCCCTCTGCATGGAGGGGTTGGGGGGGGCACATGCACGTGTCAACCCATGCAGGCACGGCTGGTGCCATCAATCCCACGCGTTTCACGTACGTGTGCGCGTGTACGGAGAGGCGCCCCCCTTCCCACGTGTGACACCAACCCACACGCACCAAGCAGCTGCCCACTTCGTGTTCGATGGTGCAAAACGTTGTTCACAGCTAGCGTGGTAGGTCGGGTTTTGTAAGCCTTTTTGTTCTTAATACCTCCTCTTTGAGGCGGGCGTTCTCCAGGCGGAGGTGGTGCTCGTCGAAGGAGACCTCGCCGAGGACGGCGGGGCCGCCGCAGCTGGGGCAGACGACGTTGCGCATGGCCGCCTGCAGTCGGTAATTCTCGCCCTTGAGGGTCTCGTTCTCCGCGCGCAGCATCACGTTGTCCGCCCTGTCCTGCTGCGCCTGCACCATCAAATCCAAACATTAATATCTTGCTATTATTAGCTCACTGCAACTTATGAAAAGCGATCAAAGGTTACAACAAGAAGATTTTAACAGATGAGAGGAAAGATAGAGATATCTCGGGCGTGTGACGCGGCACGCGCACATGAGCCTGGGAGGTGTGGGGGGGGGGGGGGGGGAGCCCATCTCACTCCACTCGCCTTTCTATCTTCCCTCTCTCTCCCCCCCCACCCCCACCGGCATTAATTAGGAGGGCGGGAGGATCTTCGTGCCCATCGAGCGTTATGGGTGGCGCCCCACGGGGCGCTGCGCGAGGCCGGGGGCGCATGCCCGGCTGTGAGGATTCAGAGAAAGAGATCGAGAGAGAGAGAGAGAGTGCAATTGGGTGAGGCCTTGATCTCTGAGGTGGGCTGGAGTGGAGGGGAGAGGACTTCCTTCTCTTACCTTCATTTGTGTGCGCCGGTTTTGAAACCAGAACTTAACTTGCCGGGGCTTGAGGCCCAGCTCCTGACTGAGCTTCAGCCGCTGCTTGTCATCCGGGTGAGGGCACTCTTTGAACAGACTGGCAGCAGCACCAAAGCCCAAGACAAAAAAGAAATGATGAGACGAATCGATTAAACTAAAACCATATGCGAACTAGAATGTGATCATAAGAGTCGAATATTCCCATGAACATATTGATGTGGTTTTTTTCTTTTTCCTTACGATTCCATTTCTTGAATCTGGTGGGCGGTGTGGCGGTGGTAGCGCTTCTTCTTGTTCGGGCCACCGTTGCTCTGCTGCTGGTGGTGCTGTTGTTGCGACCCCTGCTGGCTCTGCTGCTGCTGGTTCTGCTGCGGGGTGTGGGTGGCGAAGAGGAGTTCGTCGTCGTGATCCTCGTCGCAGCTGCCGCCGTCGAGCTGGCCGCTCACGGAGCCGCTCTCTATCTCCCCGTCTTTGCTCACTCCCATCCCCATCATCATCCCTGCCTCCTCCTTCTGCTAGCAGTCAAACGAAGGACACACCATTACTACAGAAGCAGCCAAACAAAATGGGAGAGAGGGAGAGGGGTGAAAGGGACTTACTGGCATGATGGTAGAGAACGCATGGAAAGGGGGAAGACTGGCCATGAAGCTGGACAGGTTGTGATTAGGGTTTCTGTGGGGTGACGAGAAGAAAGGGTCGGCGAGCGCCGCGGAAGACGAGGGGGCACCGGAGAACAGCATCATGTTGCCGCCCCCTGGACCAGCCCCACCGCCAATGACTACGCCGCCTCCGACGCCGCCACCACCCATGGCACCCCCAGCGCCGGCGCCGGCGCCGCCTCCTCCCATCTGCAGCATCATGGACGACGAGGACGGCATCACCTGGCAGTCACCGTACATCCTCGTCGCCCCTTCTCCCTCTCCCCCACTGACGATCTCCAGATCTTCTCCCCGCCGCTTCCCTCCTCTCCTCCTCTTCTATTCCCCCCAGCGGACAAGTGCAGCTAGAGCCAAAAGCGCGCACCAAACGACCCGTTTTATCTCATCGCCTGCACAGACACAAAAAAACAAAAAGAACAGAGAAGAGAGAAACGCCACAAACATATCAGCATGGCCAACACCACCACCCCCAACGAAAGAACAGGTCGGAAGGATGGGGATATCCTTCCACACCCTTCTAAGATCTCCAACAAAATCCTCCAAAACCCACAAAAACAAGAAAAGCCAGCTTAAACAACACGCATATCCAACCAAGAAGGAGGCAGAAAGCCAAAGCTACCTTCAAAGAGGAAGGTGGCAAACTGTACCCCCCGAGAGGGGACAGAGATGGAGAGAGAAACGTACGTGGAGATCCCGTATCCTGCAAGACCAACCAAGAAAAACCCGAGTTGTAAGCCGGCAACAGGAAGAGAGAAAGGGAGCATGGGTGTGAGGGGAGACCTTGAAGAAGGGAGACGATCAGTAAAAACCTATTGCGATCAGTCGCAGTGCTTCCTTCCTCTCGCCCCCCCACAGTACTCTCCCCTGTGATTAAGAGAAGAAGATTTCCGAAACGGCCACCTTCTCTCCTCCCCCGGTCTCCCCTTTTCTCCTCCTCCTGCTCCCCCCCCCACCTCTCTCCTTCTCTCTATCGCTGCTTCTGCTGCTGGCGCTGCTCCGCTCTCCCTTGCGCCGCGGCTGCGCTATTTACTCGCCGGTAATTATGAGGTTACCGTAAGGGGGTAAATGCGACTTTAACTGCGGGCGACAGAAACCGATAATCTCGCGAACCGACACGTGTCGGGCGCACGCGCCGGGGCCGTGCCCCGTCCGACGCGTCCCTCGCCCCTTTTCCCGCAAAGCAGCTTTTCCACAAGTCAAACTTGGCTTTGCCTCCCGGTGAGCTGCCGGTCACCGCTCCATTACCCAAAATGCTGCGGGACCCCACGCCCCAAGGGTTACCGCAGCCGCGCCATCGGGTGCGTCGGTCATGAGACGGACGGATAAGATGGATCAGAAGAGTGGGGTCTTCCCGCTTTCGGAAGAGGGGAAATCGGGAGAAGGCCGCCGACACCCTGCGTGACGACTCCGGAGGAGGGGGCTTTTCGAAGCGGTTACATGATTGGTAGGGAGTCCATCCAGTCCACCCGCACATTCACACCACTTTTTTGTGTCTCTGTGTGTGTGTGTGTGTTGGGGGGGAGGGGTTGAGCCGGCGTGGGGCTGGCAGCGCGATGGGACGAAATTTTTTTTTTTTTGGAGATGCTTTTGGGGTTTGGAGGATTTTTTTTCTTTCTTTTTTTAATTTTTTGAATCTTCTGGTGGAAGGAAAATAAAATTAGCACTCCCTCGTGAGTTATTAGTGTTATAGGAGCAAGGGGTGTGATTTGGTGCTACACTTTTTATCACTCTTTTATTATCGTCCCAATCGATATATGTCCCATCTAATTTGACGGCTTCCGAGCTTCAACATGTGTGGCCGAAAATATAATAGGATAACATTTCTCCAGGAATACTGTTACTCGGTAAAGAAGATCAAACTAGCTCTATATCTCATCTTGCTTATTTATTTGCAAAAGCTTTCCAACTTGATCTTTATATATAGTTTTCAATTTATCGATTTTACCAAGTTTTTTTTCTTTTTAACCAGCATTCATGTCATGGCATCAAATTGTCGCTATATTTGCCTCTTCTAGGTCTACGTGAATATGGTAATTGTGGATTAGCTTTAGACTCGAATTCAGATGACTCAATAATCACTTTGCTCTTCGTATCACTCTGCTAGATTCTCTATTATCAAAAAAAATTTATAGATTAACCTTGTGCTTTAATTTGAATCGAAAATGATTTTCAACATTATACGTAATGATTAAAATGAAGTTCGAAACATCAAAATATCTTTTTTTCTTTTATTATAGCAGGAAATCATCCTTCTAATCTTAAACGTGGTACATTTTTCTCTTCACATGCATATGTCAAATTTGGTATCTGTCTTCGTGTCCATAAATCATTATCCAATCAAGATTTATGTTGGATATCTGACCTCATGTCAACTGGATGATCAGTTGCGGGTCATCATGGGGTCGACTAGTAAAGACATCGTCTCATGATAGGGTGATCTTACGTTAGACTCTCGAGAGATTTATCTAGTTCACATTTAATTTTTGAGATATCTGAGTTGACAGTTCATTAGTCTTAGGAAAAAAGGATGCGATGAATCGGACATATATTATATATTTGAACTAGCTCATATCTCTCATACTTTGCATAGACCTGAGTTTCAATGCGCTAGATCTCTGTTGATGGGTCGAGAAGTAATTAACTCAATCCACTAACATGCAATACAATTTTAAAATAGACACGATCATGAGAAGATGTCCACGTAACTAAAGCACATACTTATTTTCAAAGGGAAAGATTATAGATTATTTTGTAAAAAAATATGATTGATATATTCTCATCTTATTTCTCAAATTTCAAAAGATAAAAAGAACATATATAGCATGTGATGAGTAAGATTAAAAAGATAGATTTGAAAAGAGAAAAGTCATCTTGACGAGTGTACCGATAGATAGTCACTCGCCTACTAGTTAAGCAACAAAAGATAATAAGTTCACATATAATGCTCATAAAAGTCATATGCTAAAATTATAAAATTAAATTATTATGCTTGTCGGTATATTTCCTCCCATCTCATAATTAAGAATTCTTAAATTTAGATAGTCATAAATAGTTTATGACACCATAATATGTCAAACTTTTATGAAGCAATTAAAAATGACCTTGAAAACATCTTTTCACGATTCAACTTATAAAAGTTTCATTAACAAAAAGTTTATTTTATCCATGACTCATTTGACATACATAAAACTAAGTGGATAAAGTTTGTGTCATTGTAACGGTCGAGATCCGTTATCCCGATCATAAACTACGTCCCTAATGATTTATTTGTGGGGAAAAGGAGATATGTCACCGGAGAGACACTTGTAGGCACGAACAACGGTCAAAAGTAGTCCTGGGAGATACCCCAGGGGTCAACCCACTTACAGTAAAGTTAGTAATTAAAGGGGCGATGTTGAGCGCTCGGGAGAAGAGAGAGAGAAGGAGACGAGAACGAGAGAGAGTATGAGGGGATTAGGTTGCATACCTTTCTGGCCGTCAAGGCAGGCTCCTGTTTTTATCTTCATCGTGGGGTTGACATTCGCCTTCGGAGGGTTATCGTGGCAGAAGGAGATGTGAGCTGTCCTGCCTGCATGCCTAACGAGACAGTGAGATGTGGGCGCGTTGACCCGCCGTTCCTTAATTGGAGAAGGTAGCTCTACCATTGATACGACAAGGCTCGCCGGAGATGTAGAGTTATCTTATCAGGGGGGAGCATGGGTGGCGTCCTCTCTTTCCCCTTTCGCCAAACTAGTGTGTCTCCCATCATTAATGCAATGAGACCCGTCGGGGCATGAGTCATCGCTATTGGCGTAAGGAGGCACACACGCTACAGCAGCTAGATCTAGGCCTGCATCATGACAGGTTGCGACTGGTCTCATGCTAGACTGGAGTCGGGCTCGTGGCGCTGGGGTTCCAAGGTGAGCCGCTCGAGCGGGACTTCATGGGTTGGCTGACTCATCCCTCCTCGGTCATCAATGGAGAAGCTGTTCATTCATTTCTTTGTTACCGAAATAGTGATATAATAATGATCAATGAAACCAACAAAGAAAATAAAAAATAGTTGAGTAAAATTCTTTAACTATGATGTGTATATATAATATCATAAAAGGAATAATAATTAATTGGGTCTTCACTATGTTAAGAGTTATATTCATGAAAATAAAGTTAACACCCCCTCATGAGTTGTGTTATCGGAGCAAGGGGTGTGATGTGGTGCTACACCTTTTATCACTCTTTTCTTATCGTCGTCGTCGATATATATATATGTCCCATCTAATTTGATGGTTTGCAAACTCAACGTGGGTGGCCGATAATAAGATAGCATTTCTCGAGGAATATTGCCCTCGGTAAAGAAGATAAAACAAGCTCTATATCTCATCTTGGTTATTTATTTGCAAAAGCTTTCCAACTTGATCTTTATATATAGTTTTCAATTTATCAATTTTACCACTTTTTTCTTTTTAACCAGCATCCATGTCATGGCATCAAATTATCTATATATTTGCCTCTTCTAGGTCTATGTGAATATGATATTTGTCGATTAGCTTTATGCTTTAATTTGAATCGAAAATGATTTTCAACATTATACGCAATGATTAAAATGAAGTTTGAAACAACAAAGTGTCATTTTTTATTTTATTATAGCAGGGAAATCATCCTTCGAATCTTAAACGTGATAATTTTTTTCTTCGTATACATGTCAAATTTGGTATCTGTCTCCGTGTCCATAAATCACTATCCAATCCAAAATTTATGTTGGGTATTTGGCCTCATGTCAACTGGATGATCAGTTGCGGGTCATCACGGGGTCGACTAGTAAAGATACCGTCTCTTGGTAGGTGATCTTAGGTTAGACTCTCGAGAGATTTATCTAGTTCACATTTAATTTTTGAGATATCTTAACCGACAGTTCGTTGGTCTTAATTAAAAAGGATGCGATGAATTGGACATATGTTATATTTGAACTCATATCTCTCACACTTTGCACATACCTGAGTATCCATGTGCTAGATCTCTGTTGATGGGTCGAGAAATAAATAACCCAATCCACTAACATGCAATACAATTTTAAAAAAGACATGCATGATCATGAGAAGATGTCCACGTAACTAAAGCACATACGTATTTTCAAAGGGAAGGATTATATATTATTTTTTAAAAAAATATGATGGATATATTCTCATCTTATTTCTCAAAATTCAAAAGATAAAAAAAACATAGCATGTGACGAGTAAGATTATAAAGATAGATTTGAAAAGAGAAAAGTCAGCTTGACGAGTGTACCAATAGATATTCATTCGCCTACTAGTTTAGCAACAAAAGATAGTAAGGTCACGTATAATGCTCATAAAAGTCACATGCTAAAATTATTGAATTAAATTATTATGCTTGTTGGTAACCATATTTCCTTCCATCTCATAATTAAGATTCTTAAATTTAGATAGTCATAAATATGTTTAAGACACCATAATATGTCAAACTTTTATGAAGCAATTAAAAAGGCCGTGAAAACATCTTTCATGATTCAACTTATACAGTTTCATTAACAAAAAGTTTACTTTTATCCATGACTCATTTGACATACATAAAACTAAGTGGATAAAGTTTGTGTCATTAAAGCGGTTGAGATCCGTTAGCCCGATCACAAACTACGCCCCTAATGATATATTTGATGGGGAAAGGAGAGATGTCACCGGAGAGGTACCTGCAGGCACGAATAAGGGTCAAAAGTAATTCTGGGAGGTACCTCAGGGGACAACCCTCCGACGGTCAAATTAGTAACTAAAGGGGCGATGGCGAGTGCTCGGGAGAAGAGAGGGAGAAGGAGACCAGAGAGAGAGAGAGAGAGCTTTAGGGGTTATGTTGCATATCTGTTTGGCCATCAAGACAAGGTCATATTCATATCTTCATCGTGGGGTTGACCTTCACCTTTGGAGGGTTCTCCTGACCGAAGGAGATGTGAGCGACCATGCCTGCATACCAGACGAGACAGTGAGACGTGGGCATTGAACCGCCGTTCCTTCGCCGGAGAAGGTAGTTCTGCTATTAATGCAGTAGGGCTCGCCGGAGGTGTAGAGTTATCTTGTCAGGGGAGACATCATGGGTGACATCCTCTCTTCCCCCTTTTGCCAGACAGGTGTGCCTCCAATCATTAATGCGATGAGGCCTGTAGGGGGCGTGAGTCGCTGCTACTGGCGGGAGGAGGAGCATGCGGTATGGCAGTTGGACCTAGACCTGTACTGTGGTAGGTTGCGACTAGTCGCATGCTGGGTTGGAATCGGGCTCGTGGCGCTGGGCTTCCAAGGTGAGCCACCCGAGCGGGCCTTCATGGGCTGGCGGACTCATCCCTCCTCAGCCATCAATGAAGAAGCCACTCATTCATTTCTTTGTTACTAAAACATTGATATAATAATGATCAATGAAATCGACAAAGAAAATAAAAAATGGTTGAGTAAAATTCTTGAACTATGATGTCTATATATAATATCATAAAAGGAATAATAATTAATTGGGTCTTCACTATGTTAAGAGTTATATTCATGAATTAATAGGGCCAAGAAATACATAATCGACTCAAATGAAAATACTATCAATATCTCTTATAATTCCTCAAGATTAACATAAAGTTACATGCATGTAATTAAAGCTATATATTTTAATTTAGTGTTTATAAAACTTTCTAACTTATAGCATGTTAATTAGCAAAAATGACTAAATAATTTCAAAGATTATGTGATAGATAGTTTGAGGGCTTTTGGAATAAACACCGGCGCAAAAGTAGTATATGAAATCCCCGTATTTATGATAAGCTATGTATGGATGCCTATATTAATTAAGGAAAGAAATAGTTGAGCTGATACAATGTTCAAATCAATTTCCTTATCAAATGCTTAATATTTGGCGTGGGATGCAATTGACACTAGATTCCTAATGAACATTACAATTACTCGCTTGATTAGTTCTATTTGTAGACACTTCTGTAGCGACAGGAAAATGGTTCCTAGACCACGTACCATCTTCTCTATTTATTTGTTGGGGAAGTCGTCTCGCGCCCGTGGAGGCTTGCGAACACCAAGAAACTAAAGAGGCGTCAGAAGGAGTCCCAGATGTTACCCCAGGGGACAACCCTCCGATGTTTAAGTCAGCAAGGGATCAATGAGCAATAGAGAAGAGCGAAGTGAGAGAGAAGTAGAGTTCATAGTAGCTGATCCGAGAGACGTGTAGGTCCTCTGCCCGCGTGCTCGCCGCTCCCAATGGGTGCTCGGAGAGTGCTCGCTGGGTGGTAAGGCCGTGCAGGAGGAGGTTTCTCTTTAGACATAGCGGGTAGCCTCTCTGTCGCTGTAGTAGGTCTGGTTGCTCTATTCTCAGTAGGAAGCTCTTATGGCAGAAATATCCACTCTCTCTCTTCTCTATCGATGTCCCTTTTTTATGGGCTGTCCTGGAGCGAGGGACCTTATCCCTTGAGAGGGAAGGGTCCGCTTAGTAGAGTAACATTCCCCTGCTACATTGGCGGGAGTTTCCCGTTGGGGGGCGATAGCCTCGGCACCGGTCGGTCCCTGGGCGAGTCTTACGGCGCTCATGGGACGTGCTCGCCCATTACGGGGTCAAGGCCGACGTCGTGGGGGCAATGGTTGGTCATCGGAGTGTTCTCCGGTGAGAACTGCGCTTCCCCTTACTGTAGAATCTAATGTCGGGTCGGATTGGGCTGCTCTTTGGTGGGCCGCATATGTTGGTCGCTTCTTGGGTGCGTTTATCGAGAGTTCTTTTGCATGGGCCGGTCGTTACTGAGCCGAATGTGAGCCAGACTGGATTTACCCTCCTCACTTCCCCCCTTACTCTCAGTCGCCGAGCACTCTGCAGGGGACTGAGAGTAGTCCAAGAGAGGGTTTTCTGGAGTGTAAGATCCGAAGATGATTTCCTCGTACGGAGTTGGTGGCGTCAAGAGCCTACTTGGCGCGCAAGGTGCCTCTGAGGGTGACAGAAGCCACGCTGGTAATCATGACCCCAAGTCTTGTCTCGTTCTGGGAGCGTGGCCTCCGAAGGGGCGTCTGGCGTCAGTAGTCGTACCGCTGCTGTAGTAGGCGTCCTTTCATCTGCTCCCCTTGGGGAAGGTACTTAACCCGTCGTGGGTGGTTATAAGAACTGTCTGCACAATCTTCTCGCAGACTCCATATGTGCTTCGCTGGTCTTTCGGGCTTCATCATAGGCGTCCTCTCCCCCCATCCGATGAGGATCTTCTTCTGCCCTCGGGTCTTCCGTCTTCTGTAGTCATGCCCCGGCATAGGAGAAACCTTAGCGTCGACTCTTCCTCTTCTGAGAGAGTGTCTCACAGTCGAGGCGGTGCGTCGAGCACTTCGGGTGCGGGTACTAGTCAGCCTAGTTCCCCACCATTAGTGTCGTATAGGGTGGTTAATGGGCTCCGAGAAGCCTTCCAGCTCCCCCCCAAGTTCGACATCATCTTCCCACCGTTGATGATGACATGATGAGTCTTCCTCCGGGTGGGATCATCATCCCAGTAGCCTCCTTCCAGGCGGTCTTCCGCCTCCCAATCCTTCCCTTCATTGCGTCGGTTCTTCACCACTACGGGCGGCACCCTGGGGAGATAACCCCCAATTCTCACACTGTAACGACCCGAGAATCCGATTACCGAGAGAGACCCGATAACCCGAGACTCGAACCGCCGCCCACGAGCCGGGAGGGCTCGGAATGTCTAAAAGGAGTGTGGAGGTACAGAGAAATAGGAAATAAAGCAGGACAACCAACAATAACAAGTAGAAGTAAAGAACAACTACAGCTACAACAGAGTCCAGTCCGACAGAAAGTACAGTCTAAAGCTGTAAAAACGTACCACATGCCGAGTGAACACTCGGCCCAGCGAGCTAGCAACTGAGAACCTCCGAACAGCACTAGGCCGTCAATCTAGTCTAATCTCTAGGTCTAAAACTACGGTAGCACACGTACCGAGGCAGCTCACGAGCCGCTGAGACCATTCCCTCGGGAAGGGAACTCCCGAGACTAAGGCCACACACATACGGCCCACGAGGAATGCACAGAAGCACGATTCCCAAGGTAACTCGCACACCGCCAAGCTGTAGCCCAACTCAAGGAGAAGACGGAAGCTTCCAGCCCCAGACTGGACAACTGGGCTCGCAGCCCAAGGCCTCACACAGGACCCACTCGGGAATCACTTTTCGGAGAAACCGACGACACACGGGGACTCTCACCGCACGCACGCCAACACACGGTGACACGAGCCGAGAACGCTACACCCGGGACTACAACGTACCACAACACCTGGCCCCGACAACGTGCACAGCATCTGTCAGGCCACGGGTCGGTACGTGGTTTGAGAACCACACACCCGGGACTCGGATTGGTCAAAACGGAAACACCGGGTTAGACTGGCACATGTGCGGTTCACCCTGGGCCGCTCAAGGGACGTGCGGCTGGGGCACAGCCGCTCAAGAGACATGCGGTCAGGCAGGAGCCGCACAAGGCCCTAATCAGACTAACCTCAAACGAAGGATGGACGGTTAGGGCTGGACTGCCCAAGGGGATGTGCGGCCAAGGATCGTCCGCACAACCCAACCGACCTACTCCAGTGCCGGTTAAAACGGTTTTGACCAAACCGCACAACCCAATCGACACTAAACGGTTGACCAAGGGTCAACGGGGATATACGGTCAGCTCCTGGCCGCACAAGCCCACGGAAGGACAGACGGCTGGGGACCAGCCGCCCATGGGGGAGACATGCGGTCCTCACCTTGCCGCACATCACATGTGTGGTCTATCGTCCGACCGCACAACCCCAAAACCAATAGAAGATGAACGGACCAAAGGCAGCCGCCCATCCGATGGACGGCCCTGGTTCGACCGCCCAACCATCACGGTGGGTAAACCCAGGGGGTCGCCTGATCGTGGCCTTTCCATGCCCCGTTCGTGCCGAAATAAAGGGGATATAGCCACAACCACCCTGACAATCACATGGACTCCGACCGGGGTCAAAACGATGCACGAATCGCGAGAAACAAGCGATTCCACCGAAGTTGCCCTAAAAGGGTTACCGAGCTTCCCGGAGCTCTATCGGTCCAATGGGACCGCCAATCGAGATGAAATTAGGGGGGAAAGAACGCTCTCGCCCCAAGGAATCCGTTGACAATAACCGGTCTGGAAACCGTCGCCGTTTCCCGACCAACCCTACGAAACCTACAAAACCATGGTTTCACTAGAACGGACCCAAACACAGCCATTTCTGTGCTGAACGACGTGTAATGGCAGGGAAAATGAGCAGAACGCAGCAGTGTTCTGTCACCCTACCTCCACCGAAGAAATCGCGCGCCAAAGCGACTAATCCACGCCGAAAACCGCCCAGAACGCGAACGACGCCATCTCGGAATCCACCGAGAGATCGCGCCCGCAACTGCCTCGATCCTCGCTCATCCTCGCTGGCATCCTCGCCCGCGCCGCCTCCACCTCGCCCCCGCCTCGCTCCGTCGGCCTCCGGAGAAGGGAGGGGAGAAAGAGAGCGTGAGAGAAGAGAGAGGGGAGTGAGTGAGAAATAAGAGGGAAGAGAGAGAAAGGGGGGGTTTATATAGGAAAAATTGGAAATTCTAAAAAATACCAAAAAATATAAAATCACGTTTCCGCGATCCTCGGAATGCACCGATCGCAACGGTACCACTCGTGCCCAAGTGAACGTCCCGGTTCACCCGCAAAGAGGTTCCGAATGAATCACCGAAACACACACCGGGAATAAGAAAACACACGCGGAACGCATTCCGGTCTCCGAAATAGCTCCGGACCGCGCCGATCCGAACACGAAAGATGTCCGAAATATCATTTCGGACACAACGAAGCCAGATACACCGGAAACGCAGATCCGAGACCCGAGAAGAAGGATCCAAAAAATCCGGGGCATTACACACACCGTCCTCTGCGGGTTTGTATATGTGCGTCAAAGGGCGTTGATGGAGCCAAGCGTCCACCTTTTCCGGTAGTTTTACCTTCTTCAGAGTTGCCCGTCTGACACACTCTACACCTATTTCAAGGCTCGTTCCCACCAGAACCTGATCCAAGTCTCCCATACAGCGGCTAACCGCAAGGGTTGGTCGCATCGATATGTATATATCACTAAGCCGGAGGGCCGTGACGTCTCTGATAGTTGGATGCGTCGGGGCATCCGTAGTACCTAGCATGATAGGAAGCCCCCCGTCAGGGATGAGGATCACCCGAAGTTGAAGGCTATTAGTCGGTATTCTCTCGTTGACACGGACTTCGTGCTGACTCCGGCGCTGCTCCGGGACTTGGGGCTGAGTCCTCCACTACCGTCGGGTACTGGCTTTATTTTTCCGTCGAGTTGCATCGGTGGTGAGTGGTACTCAGACAACCTTGTTTTGTCTCCAGGGGCACCTGAGGTTCCGTCGTGGAGTTACGAGATCGTCAGGCTGCAGCGGTCGGCTCCCCGCCACGTGGATTGCGTCGCTCCGGGGGCTGGCCAGGTGTCGATCGTCGCCCCCCAGGCCGAGGTTGCGTTTGCTCTGGGAAGGCTTCCGTATCCCGTTCCGGTCGGCATTCCTCTAATACGCTCGCCTGAAGCATCTGTGGCCAGGGAGGGCCTAGTCTTCGGCGGAGTTCTCCCGAAGCCACCTCTAGTGTAGCTGGTGAAGAGCTAGCCATGGCTGGTGGTGGTTAAGCCCTTCTGACTGATGATGAGCTGGCGGAGATTGACAGTCGCCGTCGGTCGAGGAAGAGAGGGAGAGGTTCTACCCCGGTCAGGAGTCATGTCCCGCCTCCTTCTTCGTCTGAGACGCCTCCCCTTAGTGCTCCTCCGCCGCCATCATCTGAGGCGCTGACAGCTACTGTTCTGGTGCCCACCTCCGGAGGGCGGGGGCGCGAAAGAGGCAAAGCTCCTGCTGCTGCCGAAGTTGGTTCTCTCCCCCAACCGAGGGCCCCTTCACGTGGTCAGTCCTCACAGCCTGAGGACTTGACGGTGGGGCTGCCCGGGGTCGCGACTGTCGTTCACCTCATGGTGCAGAGTGCTCGCTGGCACGAGCACGTTGGGGAGTTTGGTCTGAGACCACAAAGGAGTTGATGGCCGTCGCAATGAGGAGCGCGTGTCTGGTCGTTAGTGCCCTCGGGTTGTGGATGCACCCCTTCATTGATCTCGCCCGCGAGTTGGAGGCCAGTCGGGCCCTTCAGGCGGGAGCCGAAGAGCGTTTGAAGGGGTCTGAGGCTACTAACGCCAAACTCCAAGAGCAGCTGGCTCAACTAGGGTTAGCCCTCACTGGCATGGAGCGCGATCGAGACTCCTTTCGAAAGCGGGCCGACGCAGCCGGGGAGCGAGCAGCCAAGTCGGAGGCGAAGGTTCGAGCCATGGAGGCCCGTGCCCAGAGGCCGAGGCAGAGCTTGCCAAGCTGCGTTTGTCCCTGTCCTCGACTGGCGAGGAAGCTATGGAGAACTTCCGCTCCTCTTCGGCTTACCGGGACGAGCTGACGGAGGTGACCTTGGAGTTCTACGGGCCGGCCCGTGACCATGGCTTTCGGGAGGGCTAGAGTGCTGCTGTGAAGGCCTCAGCAGAGAATCTTGACCTTGTGGCCCTGCTCCTCCCCCCTCCTTCAACTCCTTACGGCTCGGATGCTGATGACGGAGAGGAGGAGCCCGACACCGTAGAGGCGGCCGAGAGGTCGATGCCGAGCGCGGGTGAGCGAGCACCCGCTGACGTTGCCGTGGTGGACTTGGTCGATGAGCTACCTTCTCTTGATGTTGCTACTGCACGTGTGCCTGCGGAACCCAGGGCACGTGATGATGTAACTGGGGCAGATCCTTGAGAGGGCGCCCCTTATCTTTTTCAAATTTCTTCTTGTTTCATCGTTGTTCGCCTGGGTGGCCACTTTCTTTTATAAGCCCCTATATTTTGGAATGGAAAACCTTCCTTTATTTCACAAATCTCGAAGTCTCTCCTGTGTACTTTCTCCCTTCTGGGCTGTTACGAGATCTTCTGGGGATATGAAGCGGCGTCCTCGAGGTAACCGTGAAAGGGTGCAACTTTCGGGATCCGTCGCTTCGGTTTCCACGGATTTGATTGAGGAGGTAGGAGTCCTCATACTTCTAGGGACTTCGCTCCCCCTATAAATGGTGGCCTTCACGGTGTCCAGGTGATCAACTTTGCACTACCGAACCTTTGGGGGTAGCTTTCTTGTAGGATGTCATCGGGAGAGTCCGGTACTTCGTCGGACGATGAATTTCTGCATATTCCCCGCCGGCCTTTCGTCCTTCATAGGGTGCCTCCGCCAGCTCCGTGGCGACTGTGACCCGAACTTGGAGTGAACGGCCCCGTCTCTGAGGATTCGGATACTTGGATGGCTGGCGGGAGGCCTTGGAGAAGGTTAACCACTTGTACGCCGGCAGGGGGGTCCTGCTCCTTGAGTCGGATAAGTTCCGTCCCTGAGGGGATGAGAAATCTCTGGGTATTACTTTTTTTGTCTCTCAGCAAGTCCATGTCCCTTACCTTTGTGGCATGTGACCGTTGTTTGCTTTCTGTAGGCACTTGGTGAGATGCTCCCCGTTGCTGGAACATCTTCCTATCTTTCGGTAGGAAGGGGCGTAAGGAAGGGTGGGAACTATTTTCCCTTATTCCACTTTGCAGACAAGGCCATGCGGCTGGGCGACGGCGGTGGACTCATCGTACCTCTGCGCTCCATTAATGGGGGCTCGTGGAGTAATAGGCTTCCCTTCATCAGTTTGCAGACATAGTCAGCTGATCGGCTGGTCATGGTAATGAGCGGGCCTTGCTGCTCTTCCGTCGCCTGATGTTGGGTAGGTCGGCTGGTTCCCGAAACGAGTGGGCCTTATTGCTCTAGCAGTACTGGCCACGTCGAGACAACCTCTCCATTCAAGGAGGGTGCCGGAAGCGGTCGGGGCAACGGGGTCATGTTCGCCGGTTTGGAGGCATGGCCAGCGTGTCGAGTTGGCCTTCATAATGTGTTGTCCTCGTAGTACCACTACCCCCCGTGAGCCAGAGGTGGGTTGGTTGGCTGGTTTCCTTGTGCAGGCCTCTTTGCTCGCGGCATCCCCACTGGTACCCTTCCACATAACAAAAGGGATGGTAGGTGTCCGCTCCTAGCGAGGCGCACTCGTCCCTCTTCTCTGGTATAGGCGGCAGTCCTCTGTTGGTTCGCTTTGTCAGAACATGCAAGCCAAGGGAGGGTCGTCGCTTCCTGCTGCGAGAGGCCGAGGATGGGATCGAGTGTGTCTGCACGATGGCTTCGCCAGGGTAGCGCTTGTACTTTGCCAGCTTTGTATTTCGACTAAGGGTCAACAACCCTTGTTTTTTGGCAGCTTTGTATTTTGACTAAGGAATAAAAATTCCCTCTCTTCCAGTAGTTTTGTACTTTGACTAAGGAATAACAATTTCTTGGGTGTGTTTGTATCAATGTGTACCTTTCAATGGGAGCTTTTCGCATGACGTGTTTCTGGTCGCCCTTCTGTGCGCGTATCCTTGCCATGCATGTGCCCTCCATTTGCTCGTTGCCGTCGTTTTCAAGGGGAGCGGTGTTCGCCTCTAGGAAACCCTTAGGCTACCTTCTTATTTTCGAGGGGAGCGGTGCTCGCCTCGAGGAAACCCTTAGGTTACCTTCTTATTTTCGGGGGGAGCAGTGCTCGCCTCTAGGAAACCCTTAGGCTACCTTCTCATTTTCGAGAGGAGCAGCGATCGCCTCTAGGAAACCCTTAGGCTAGCTTCTCATTTTCGAGGGGGGCAATGCTCGCCTCTAGGAGACCCTTAGGTCACCTCTTCGGGGTATGCGGACAACTTGCCTTAGTGGAGTACAGTTGGTGACGGTTTTACTGAAAGAATTTTCTGAGGTTGATGGAGTTCCACGTCCGGGATACCTCTCCCCCCCAGCGTCACTAGCCGGTACGCTCCTTTACCGAGTGTTTCAGCTACTTTGTACAGGCCTTCCCAATTTGGTGCTAGTTTTCCCGCGGAGCCCCTTGGGTCAGCCACGCTTGCTCGCCGTAAAACCAAATCTCCTAGGATGAAGTGTCGTTCCTCGACCCGGGCATTAATTGTAGTATTAGGCCAACTTCTGTTGGTATGCCGCGAGCTTTACTTGAGCGCGTGTTCTATCTTCTTCGAGCAGGTCCAAGTTCTCCCGTATCACTTGGTTGTTCCTGACCTCATCAAAGTGTCCCACTCGTAGCGAGGGGTTGGATATCTCCACATGTACCACTGCCTCAGCTCCGTAGGCGAGATGAAAAGGTGTCTCTCCGGTGGCAGCTCTAGCGGTGGTCCGATGGGCCCATAGAATGCTAGGGATCGAGTCGATCCATGAGTCACCTGCTTGGTCCAGGCAGGTCTTGATTCCGTGGAGGAGGGTTCGGTTGGCGTTTTCCACCAACCCATTGGCTTGGGGGTGCCCCACCGAAGTGCAGTGGTTCCAGATCCCCAACTCCGAGCACTTTTCCTGAAAGGCAGTGCTCGCGAATTGTCTGCCGTTGTCGGTTGTAAGAACCCTTGGGATCCCGAATAGGCAGATGATGCTTCGCAGCATGAACTTCCAAGCTGCTTCGCTTGTTATCTTCCCCAATGGTTCAACCTCGACCCACTTGGTGAAGTAGTCGATGGCAACTATGAGGAACTTCTTCCTCCCTTATGCTTCAGGGAAGGGTCCCAATATGTCAATTCCCCACCGAGCAAATGGGCGAGGCTCCATCAAAGCGTGGAGCTGCGTAGCTGGCTGGTGGTGCAGGTGGGAATATTTCTGACATTGGGGACACCTTCGAACATAATTGAGACTGTCTTGCTGCAGGGTGGGCCACCAATACCCTTGCCGGATCAGCGTTCGTGCGAGTGCTCGCCCTCCCACGTGGCTTCCGCAAAGTCCTTCGTGGACTTCTTGGATGGCCTGGTTGGCCTCCGTAGGGAAGAGGCACTTGAGTAGAGGGGCTGAGAGGGACCGGCGATATAACCGGCCATCCACCATGGTGTAGTGGGCTGCTGTTCTCCTCGCGTGGGATGTGGACCACCTCAAAGCGGGCGAACTCGCTCGCCGCCGCCTTGGCCTTCTCTAAGTACTTTATCATGGAGGGATCGTGGGCCTCGAACTCCCCCCCGACTTGCTTGGCGATGAGCATGGAGTCGCTGTACGCTCGCACACTTGATGCCCCCAGGTGTTTTGCCATGTGTAGCCCAGAGAGGAGTGCCTCATACTCGGCCACATTATTTGTGGTCGGGAAGTTGAAATGCAGGGCACACTGTAGCTCCAACCCTTATGGCGAGAGTAAAACCAACCCTGCGCCACTGCTCGCAGCGCAGGAAGATCCGTCGACGTATAGCTCCCAGGTGGGCCCCAAGGACTGCTCGGGTGAATCCTCGGCGGGTAGGGTGCACTCAGCGACGAAGTCGGCGAGGGCTTGGGCTTTGATCGCTGTTCTTGGTCGGAACTTGATGTTGAATTCCCCCAACTCGATAGCCCACTTGACCAGCCTTCCGGAAGCATCAAGGTTCTGAAGGATTTGTCAGAGGGGATGATCGGTGAGGATTACGATCGGGTGAGCCAGGAAGTATGGTCGTAACCTGCGAGCAGCCATAATCAGCGCGAGGGCGAACTTTTTAGTCCGTGAATACCGAAACTCCGGTCCTTGTAGTGCTCGGCTAACGTAGTAGATGGGCTTCATGACTCCTGCCTCTTCCCGCACGAGTATGGGGCTCATGGTACTGGGTGTCACGGATAGGTACAGGAGTAGCTGTTCTCCCCTTTGGGATTTGGCAAGGACAGGAGGGGTCGCCAGGTAGCGTTTCAACTCTTCGAATGCCTGCTCACACTCCTGGTCCAAGTCGATCCACCCCTTCTTTTCTGGCGACAAGTTGGCTTGCTTAATCAGTCGGAAGAAGGGGAGACATCGCTCGGCTGCTCGGGATAGGAACCGAGCCAGGGCGGTGACGCGTCCGTGAGGCACTGTATGTCCCTCACCCGTCCTGGTCGCTTCATCTCCAACATTGCTCGGATCTGGTCGGGGTTGGCCTCGATTCCCCGGTGGGTGACAAGGAAACCTAAAAATTTTCCTGACCGTACCCTAAATGCACATTTAGCAGGGTTAAGTTTCATGTTGTACCTTATGAGTGTGGCGGAGGTCTCTGCCAGGTCGCGCAAGTGTTCGGCGACTCAGAGACTTTTTACGAGCATGTCGTCGATGTAGACCTCCATGTTGCCACCAATCTGCGAGTCAAACATATGGTTGACGAGGCGTTGATATGTAGCCCCAGCGTTCTTCAGTCCAAACGGCATGCGAGTGTAGCAATATAGGCCGTGGTTGGTGATGAACGCGGTCTTGTCTTGGTCGGGCTTGTGCATGTTGATCTGATGGTACCCAGAATAGGCGTCGAGGAAGCTCAGCATCTCGTGCCCGGCCGTAGCGTCGACCAGCTGGTCGATCCGCGGCATGGGGAAGCTATCTTTGGGCATGGCCTTATTGAGGTCAGTGTAGTCCACGCACATCCGCCACTTCCCGTCGCTCTTGGGCACCAGGACCACGTTGGCCACCCAGTTTGGATACTGGGTAGGCCGGAGTAGCCCTGATCGCAGATTTTATCCTACTTGCTTCCTGATGATGGCCTGCCGCTTGGGGTTGCAGCGCCTTCGGCGTTGCTGCACCAGGCGACAGGTGGGATCCAATCTAAGTTGGTGCGTGATGACCTCCGGAGGGATTCCGGGGAGTTCGTCCTCAGACCAAGCGAACACATCCTGGTTGGCCGTGAGGAAGCTTGCGTATGCTCACTTATCTTGCTCGGCTAGGGTAGCGCCGATATTCAGTGTTCTACTTGGGTCGTCCCCAATTTAGATGAGGTATAAGTCCTCAGCCGGCGCGCTCGTGCTCGGACCTGGGTCTTCGGACCCTCGCCTTCTTCTCCGGTGGCACTTCTCAGGGACGTCGATCACGGGTGGAGATAAGGTAGCACCTTCTGGATTCCCTCTGATCACATCGGACTTCCCCTACCCCTCGGGGGGTGGAGAACTTAAGCTTCTGGTGGTAGGAAGAAGGGACGCCCCGAAGCGTGCCGAGGATCCCTCGGCCGACAATAGCATTATACCCTGTCATTGCACGAACCACAGTAAAGTCGGCGAGGAAGGTTACCTCTTTCGGCACAGTTCTGAACGAGATCGAGAGTGAGATACGCCCTTCCGGGCAGATAGTCGTGCCGGAGAACCCGTACAGCGGTGTGTGCAATGGCGCGAGTCGTGACATATTCACACCCATGAGTATAAGACAGTCGTACGCAATAACGTCGGGTCCGCTTCCATTATCTACTAGAATGCGATGCACAGTACATTGGTTGATGGTGGCCGAAACCACCAGAGCATCAGAATGGGGCGTGGTGACGCCTTCCAGGTCATCCTCGGAGAAAACAATGGGGTCTCCTAGATGACCCGAGGGGGAGAGCTCCCGTGGGGTGCCGTCGCCTTGGTCCATCGTGTTGATGGCCGTTGCGTACCGTTGCCTTCTGCTCGTGCTATCACCCCCCGCGGCGGGCCCCCCAGAGATCATCGTGATCTCCTTTCCATTGGGTCGGTTGTCGATCGGGGGAGGTGTCTTCTATCGCCTCTCGGCGGTTTTGGCGAGGAACTTGTCGAGGAGTCCTCTGTGGACGAGGTCCTCGATGGCATCTCTCAGGTTGATGCAGTCGGCGGTGTCGTGACCATGGTCTCGATGGTAGTGACAGTACTTCTTCTTGTTCCTCGAATTCGGATCCGACTTCATCCGAGGGGGCCACTTGAGGAATGGCTCCTCGCGGATCTCCATCAAGATCTGGTCGGGTGAGGCCGTCAGGGGCGTATAGTGGCGGTAGCCACCCCTTTCCTTCTAGGAGTGGTTGCGGCGGTCCCCGTCGCGTCGCTCTCGTTTACTCTAACCCTCTCGTGGTGGGTCGGCGGCTCTCTTTTGGTCTGGCTGGTCAGTCCCGGTTGCGCGACGCAAGGCCACGGTGTTCTCCTTGCAGTGTGCGTGCTTTTGAGTGCCGTGGTGGCGATGCCGACGTCGAGGTTGGGAATGGGGAGCGCCTCCGCGCAGAAGCGGGAGACGAAGTCCCACAACGTCTCTTCTTTCCCCTGCCTGAGAGCGAGCAAGGTCACAGCAGACTTGGCTACCTTTCGACAGCCCACAAGTTCTCCTTGAACAGCTTCTTGAGCTGTTGGAAGGAGGAGATCATCCCGACCAGCAGGGACTCGAACCATGCTCGGGCGTTCTCCCGGAGGGTCATGATGAACGCCAAGCATTTTACGGTATCCAAGGTCCGGTGAAACACCAAGTGGGACTCGAAGCCATGCAGGTGGTCGGCCGGGTCAGTGGTGTCGTCGTAGGAGACGAATGACGGCAGCTAGAGCTTTGGCGGGATATGGGCTTCCATGATCTCCCTAGAGAAGGGAGCGTGTAAGTCCAGGTCGTCATCGATGAGGCCATGATTCTTGGCGGCCAGGCGGACGTCATCCAGGTATCGGACCTTATCCTCTATCTCGTCGAACCGTTGGAGCTGGCGGTCCATATCTGGGTTGGAATGGAGTAGGCTGCATACCTTTGGTGCAGGTACACTGTGTGACCGTCGGGTCCTTGTGATGGAGGCTTCAGATGCCTCCCGTACTTGCCGGAGGTTTTCTCCGGTCTGGCCTCTTTCGCCCTCCCATCGTTCGGGTGGGGCGTACTGGGGCCTCACTCTCTGGTCCCGAAGTTCTTGGCAGAATTCTACCCAGGCCCAGACCTTTTGGCGGAGCTCATCTAGGTCACCTGGGGTGACCTCTTGTCAAGGGTGAGCGGAAGAAGCTTCCTGCGATCCCCGGTGAGAGTTGGGTCCCTGGTGGGAGCCCCGCCCTCGGTTGCTGGCGTTGCGGAGGCTCCCACAGGGCGTCATAGCCTTTTGCTCTATTTCCCACAGACGGCGCCAAGAAGTGTAGCGGCAGAAAATGGTTCCTAGGCCACGTACCACCTTCTCTATTTATTTGTTGGGGAAGTCGTCTCGCGTCTGTGGAGGCCTGCGAACACCAAGAAACCAAAGAGGCGTCAGAAGGAGTCCCGGGTGTTACCCCATGGGACAACCCTCCGATGCTTAAGTCAGCAAGGATCAATGAGCAATAGCAAAAAGCGAAGTGAGAGAGAAGTAGAGTTCGTAGTAGCTGATCCGAGAGAGGTGTAGGTCCTCTGCACGCGTGCTCGCCGCTCCGAGTGGGTACTCGGAGAGTGCTCGCTGGGTGGTAAGACTGTGCAGGAGGAGATTTCTCTCTAGGCATAGCAGGTATCCTCTCTATCGTTGTAGTAGGTCTAGTTGCTGTATTCCCAGTAGGAAACTCTTATGGCAGAAGTATCAACCCTCTCTCTTCTCCTCTGTTGATGTCCCTTTTATATGGGCTTTCTTGGAGCGAGGGGCCTCATCCCTTGAGAGGGAAGGGTCCGCTTAGTAGAGTAATGTTCCCTCGCTACATTGCCGGGCGTTTTCAGTTGGGGGGCGATAGCCTCGGCGCCGGCCGGTCCCTAGGTGAGTCTTACGGCGCTCATGGGGCGTGCTCGCCCGTTACGGGGTCAAGGCCGATGTCGTGGGGGCAACGGTTGGTCGTCGGAGTGTTCTCCGGTGAAAACTGCGCTTCCCCTTGCTGTAGAATCTAATGTCGGGTCGGATTAGGCCGCTCCTTGGCGGGCTGCATATGTCGGTTGCTTCTTGGGAGCGCTTATCGAGAGTTCTTTGGCATGGGCCGGTCATTTTTTTTAAGGTTTTTCTTAAAGCCTTAAGTTATGTATATATGTGGTAGATATACATAAAAAATAAACATATAAGAGAAAAATAAGAGGGAAATATATATATATATTTAATAAATATATACATGAATAATAGTAAATATTATATGTTCAATCTGTATATACTATATAATTACTGTATTTTCAGAATATCTATACTATATATATATACGTATATATCTTATATACATAAAAAGGGGAGAGGGAGAGAGTTAACGGGAGAGAGAGGGGAACATAGATAAAAAAAAGAAAAAGAAGAAGTGAGGAGAGGAGGGCGGCGAGAGCAGAGGGAGAGGAGGAGAAAGAGAGAGACAGTAGGTGAAAGAGGAGGGAAAGGGAGAGAGAGAGGACGAAAGAGAGAGGGAAAAGGGAGAGAGAGAAAGAGAGTGGGAGAGAGAGACAGTGAGGGGGAGAGGATAAAAAAATGAAAAAAAATAAGAGAGAAAGATCGAGAGGGGGAGAGAAGGTAAGAGAGAGGATTAAAAAAAATAAAAAATGGGAGAGGGGGAGAGATCGAGAGGAGGGAGAGGAAGAGAGGGGGAGTTAGAGAGAGAAGCAGAGAGAGGGTGGGGGAGAGAAAGAGAGAGCGGTTGAGAGAGAGAGAAAGAGGGAGAGAAAAGAGAGAGGGGGGGACACGACAGAGAAAAGAGAGGGGGAAGAGAAGAGAATAAAAAATAAAACAAATGAAGAGAGAGGGGGTGGAGGAAGAGAGAAGAGGAGAGAGGGAGAGATCGCGATCGGGAGGAGAGAGGACGAGAGTGAGAGAGAGGAAATGGGAGAGAGAGAGGGAGAGTGGGGGTGCGGAAGGAGAGAGAAAGAGAGAGATGGGAGAGGGAGATGCAGAGACGAGAGAGATGAGAGGGGGAGAACCGAGAGGGGTGAGGAGAGGAGAGAAAGAGGGGTGCGAGAGGGGGGACTCGCAGGAGGGAGAGCCGGCGGGCTGCCGGTGGCGACGGCGTGCGCAGGTGACGACCGGAGGGGGTGCACCGGCAGGAACCACTGCGGTGGCGTGGCCGAAGGCGGGGGCACGACGGTGGTCGGAGGAGTCGACGGTGACTTCCCGGCAGGGGCTCGCGGTAGTGGGGGGTTGCCGGTGGAGGTGGCAGCGGTCACGGCAGGGTGGAGCGCAAGGAGGGGGGGTTTTGCGTCTGCTGTGGGGTTGCAGACGAGGACGGCAGCGACGGTGAGGGAGGTGGACGTGGCTCGCGGCAGGGTGAGCTGGGTTGCCGGCGGGAGTTGCTGCAAACGTGGCCGACGTTTGGAGGTGCCGGTGGTCGACAGCGGCGGTGCAAAGGTGGTGCAGTGACAGGCGACGTTGATGGTGTCCGGGGGTGAGGGTGCTTATGGAGAGAGCTGGAGATGGCCGGTGCAGCTTCACGGCAGACGGAGGCTCGCATGCGATCGCGGCAGGGCAGGTGGTAAGGTGTAAGGGGAGGCTGCGGGGTGGCGTCCGACGAACGTGAAGGTCGGGAAGAAGCCGGTGGTGACGCGGTAGCTCGAACGTGGCAAGGCCGTGGGCTGCCACGGTGGGGGTGCAGTGATGGGAGTGGCTGCGGCGGCGGCTTGGAGGTTAGAGAGGGGTAGCTTGCATGGGGTGGTGGCAGTGGTCGTGGGTGGTCGGAGATCGTGGTGAGCGTGGGAGGAGCTCGCGGCAGTAAGAGGAAGGCTGGAGGACGTGGAGTGGATGAGAAGAGAAAGGGAGAGGAGGGAGCGGCTGGGTTGTGGAGAGGGTAAGAGAGCAGGGAGGAGGGGATTACGTGAGAGAGAGGGAAGGGAATAGAAATGAAGAAAGGGATGGGGAGAGAATAATTAATATGGGGTAGGGAATATTATTTTTTATTATCTTTTATTATTCTTTTATGTTTGTTTGTTTTGTTTGTTTTTATTTATCTTGTTTCTTTTTTTGCTTCTTTTTATATATATATTATTTATGGTTATTATATTTTTTTGCTTTTTAATAAATATATTATGTATATACTAATCACTTATATATATATATATTTATATTTTATGAAAATAAATTTATTAAAGAAAATCAATTTTATTATTTTTACGTAAACACAACTACACACATTTTTTTTGGAATTTTATTTTTTTTGGAATTTTATTTATTTTATATGGACACATATTTTAATTTTTTTCCTTTCACAAAATAATGCAATTTAACCATAATTACGGAAATTTCTCAAATAAAAGAAAATGTAAGCCACTTCATGGCATTACGGTACAATATGGGTTTTACTCATCGTAACGTCAGAAATGGCGTGTCTACAGCTGCCCCGCCTTGGCATCCACTTTGTAGGGGAAGGGCGTGTAATGGAATGAAACGAAGTGTATTGGAATGAAATGGAGTGGACTGAAAAGTCGATGCCAAGGTGTGATGAGACACGCTTCTAACATCACGCGATGGGAATCTTTCCGGAGTTTCACGAAGCAACCTTGAGGAAGGTCCTCCGAAATTAACGATTGTTTGGATGGTAAACAAACTGGGAAGGACATTGTGTGCGCTGGGACACGAACAAACTAAAAGGACCAACTTCACGGCGCGGAAGTACCTGGGTCGTAAACCTCAGGTTTCACCATTGGGGAGCGGTTACCAGCCATTGTGGAAGTGCTGCAGCCAAGGTGGGTCCGAGGAAAATAAACATATGATTGGAGACACATCCAAACAATGGTTTCATCCAGATAAATGTCCGAAGGCAACCTCGGGGAAACTCAGTACTCGACTCGGAATGGAATATCCCATATTCAAGCAATTAAGCACAGTAGCTCACATAATCAAAGTAAATGAATGATTTTCCACAATGAACTCAAAGTCCTACATGAATGCATGCTGGGTTTAAAAAGAAAAATAAAACAAACTAAAAAAGAAACTATCCAAGGATAATATTGCTAAACTATGGAGAGTGGGTCAGGATACCGATCCAATGAGCTGATACTGAGCCGGGACCCGTTTATTCACGTACCGACTCATCGAACGGAACCATCGTCCCCCTTCTATCACAACTTAACGGCCTATCCGTACGTCCTGAACTCCTACGGGATCATCACTATTTTTGTTGAAGGGGAACTCAAATCCCGGATTTGTCCAAGGCGTAAGGTCCTTGGCATGCTCTAGTAGCGTAAATATCATACAATACAATGCATGATAAGGGGTGACCACAATGATTGAATGATTTAGGGGACAATGCGGGACAAGGTGGGGCATCGGTGGGACAGTGGTACCCCACTCGATAATTAACATAACAAAACAAAATCATAACTATACAAGCAAATTATCACACACAACAAAACGAAACTGCCAACATTGTTCCTAGATTCCTTTCCTCACTATAAGTATCGCCCCTTTGGCCTTAAGAAAATGCATTCAAGGGCGAGTTAAGAAAGTTGAAGCTTAAGAGGAGATCAGAGTTCGAGATGGAAGGCGAGTCTTCCGGTCCCGTAAAGAAAAGCAAGCCCAGCAACGAGTGCAAGCGGCTTACTGACTTCAAAGGGTATCTTAGCGGGAGAATTCAGTCTCGAATGGTGAGTTAACATTTCTTTTTTGTGTTTCTGCAAGACTTTCTTATGCCCATTTTCGCCTTTTCCACTTTTCTATTTCCAGCTGTATCCTCTCTTTCCTGGCCCGTGGAAGTTTTCAAGGCTGCCATGACTGTCGAGACTCACTTCGAACATCTCGATCAACATGAGGGCCATCATCAGAAAGTGGCATCTCCAAAAGCTCGTAACTCATGCCAAACATTACAACGAGATTCACATGGATTGGGCGGCTATGGGTGCACTGGTAGAGCTTTGGCACCCTCAAACCCATACATTCATTTTCCCCACTTTCGAGGCAACTATTCTTCTCGAAGAAGCAGAACTTCTACTTGGCATGAAGAAATTCCAGAGAAATGGCAAGGTAAAGGTGTGGACACCGAAAATCGCACATCCAAATGTCATGCTCGGCCCAGCATCTACAACGGCGCCGAGTGAAGAAACCCCGGATAAATCAGGCACCAAAGGCCCCACAGCCCGTGGGCCCCGAAGGAAATCAAACGGGTCATAACTCGTGCCCACAACGGGCCCAAAACTGCCCATCCAGCCCTCAACGGCACGCCCTGGTGGAGCCCCAGCGGCACGCCCCTTCAGGCTGCCCAGCGGCACACCCCATTAGGCTGTTCAGCGGCATAGCCCATCAGAAGCTTCAGCGGCACGCCCCAAAGGGCCTCCAGCGGCACGCCCTGGAAAGCCTTCAGCGGCACGCCCCAAAGGGCCTCCAGCGGCACGCCCAGCGGGGGGCTTCACCGGCACGCTCACTTCAGCGGCACACCCTGCCGCGGCCTTCGCCGGCACACCCCTTTGGGGGTTCACCGGCACACCCCCAAGGGGGGGACCTTCAACGGTACGCCCCCCAGGTGGGTTCACCGGCGCACCCCCTTTGGGGCCTTCAGCGGCACAGCCCTTTGAGGCTTCAGCGGTACGGCCTTTGGGGCCTTCAACGGCACGCCTAAAAGGGGCTTCAACGGTACGGCCTTTGGGGCCTTCAACGGCACGCCTAAAAGGGGCTTCAGCGGTACAGCCTGCAAAGGCTTCAGCGGCAGGCCTTTTTGGCTCCTCAGCGGCACGCCCCTTCGAAGCCCCCAGCGGCACAGCGGTGAAGTTTTTTTCAACGGGCAACATGAGGCCCATGCCCTACGCATCCTTGGCGCGCAGTGGAGCCGTATGAGGTGGCAGTCGACGACTGGGCCACGTAGCCTACCCCACTGACAGCCAGGACGGAGCAGGTGAGCCACCATCATCACAACCGGCTTCCCGCCTTCGACGGTGGTGCTCGAAGTCACCGGCTGCCCAGAGTATAAAAGACGCCCGTTTTCAACAGAAGAGGGGCATCCAGGGAGGAGATCGAGGAGGAGGGAGACACACAGACACAGAGGCAAGGAGAAGAAGAAAAGAAAGGAAGAGAGAAGAGAAGAACCCGAGCTGGGCGCGAGCCTCCTCCGGCGACCACCGCGAAGAGAGCAAGAGTAAGGGAGAGGGAGGGAGCTTAATGTAACGGGGGAGAGGGTTGGGGATAGTGGCGAAGGTCTTAGGCCCCAGTGCTTCTGCCCGCTCGCATTCCATTCTTCCTTCCGTTCTCCGTTATGGATTCTTTTTCCTTTTGGTCCACGGCCCCATTTGGGGAGTTTGCTTTTGCCATATGTATGAAGGGCCTCGCCCTCTCGATTCTCATAAATGAAAACCACCCTCTCCGGGTTTCTTTTCGATCTTCGATATTTTATGCTAGGCTTTGCGGGCTTTTTGACGGACAATCCGTTCCTCCCTCTGTCTCCTCATTCCTCCGGCGTCTTTAGGGTCCTCCACGTCGATGTGGGTTTCCCCCTTTTTGTTGGCCTTGGCTCCGTGAGCTCCTCACTCCCTTCTATGGCCATCTACCGTGTTCCCGGGCTTGAGGAGAAGGGGAGGTACCCTTCTTTCTTCCCAACCACTCAGTGACTAATAGACCACTCCCGGCCTTGAAATCCCCTGTCTTTCTTCTTCTTTTCCTGAACGGCCACCAAGTCTCCCCCCCCAGATGTTTGCAACCCTTTTAAGCCTCCCATCGGTGCACCTTTCCGGCCCTTGGCCGGCACACACTTGCCCAGCCTTCAGCGGCACGCCCCATTGGCCTTGCCCTTCAGCGGTACGCCCTGTCCAGCCTTCAGCGGTACGCCCTGTCCAGCCCTCAGTGGCACGCCCTGTCCAGCCCTCAGCGGCACGCCCTGTTCAGCCTTCAGCGGTACACCCTGTTCAGCCCTCAGCGGCACACTCTTCAGTCCTTCAGCAGCTTACTCTTTGGCCAGTCCCAGTCCATGCCTCTTAGAGGCCCTCAGTCGTCTTCGTGTTTTCCGAGGCTCTATAAAGGTGTTGCTCCTTCGGGGGCCCATCTCCAATTGTCGGGTTCCGCCACTCCATGTGGGCGCGTCCCCTTTACCTCCCTTACGTCCCGGGTCAAGGGGAGATGCTGCCGAATTTTTGTGAGAAATTAATAAACAATTAAAAGAGGCAAAAGGAGGCAACAAACGAACAGGATAATCAATGAAACCTTCCAATTAATCAAATCACTGCCGGCACCATGACGAGAACTGAATCGAACTAATTAACTACCCGGCAGCCCGAATGTCCGACTCGCAAGAAAAGAGGCCGAACCGAACAAAGCAAAACAAGGGAGGGATTTGATATAAAACCACATGAAAGTTAAGATAAGAAGAAAAGAAAAGCTTTAGAACAAATAATTGAAAACTGAGCGGGCCTCTACAATCACGCCCCATTGGCCTTCAGCGGCACGCCTAGGTTGGCCTTCAGCGGCACGCTTCCATTGGCCCTCAACGGCACAGGCCATCCCATGTCCCTTTCAACCCCCAGCGGCACGCCCTTTCTGCCCTCAGCGGTACTCTCCCCGTCCTCCTTCAGCGGTACACTCTTAATTGCCCCAGCGGCACGCCCCTTAAACCCCCAGCGGTACACTCCTTCTTGGCCTTCAGCGGCACGCTCCCATGACCTTCAGCGATACGCCCCCCCCCCCCCCCTTCTCGGCCTTCAGCGGTACGCCCTCTGGGCTTCTCAGCGGTACACCCTTATCTCCCCTTCGCCGGCACACTACATATATGCACATATACAACCTGATAAGGGCATTAACAATAGCAAATAAATCAGTAAAAATTACGCTAATTAAAGGACTCTGAATGCCCAATATTAATCACGATAAAAGAGGTGGGAGGGGTAATAATAAATAAATAATAATAATAAGAATAATCATGAATAAAAGAAGAGAAATCATGCCGACCGAAGGCACGAGTAAACATTAAACCTCAGAGCGGAAGTCCCAGAAGATACGACTAAGAAAGCGCCAGATAAAAGACGTTAATGTCCACACTGCAGCCCTGTCTCTCTTCAGGACTCGGGGCAAAAAGGGAATAACAACGTTGCCCTTTCAGGTCGGGCCCGAGTCTTGGGAATTACTCCGTATGGCCAGGCTTTGACCAAACTTCGGGCCGACATCTTAATCGGACCGGATTTGTTTCCTCGTTCCGGACACCTTCCGAATCCTCATTAAAATTACCGCATGTTCGGCAGACATTTGAAGGGATCCACTTCGGTTTTCCCATGGTGACGCTGCCACTGACTGGCGTCCGAATACGAATGGTCTACGGATGGCCGACACGGCCGACAATTTATGGTCTTGATAAAACCTTCAGTGTGATCTACCCGTATCTCTCTCGCATAATTAGTATTACTTTTTTCGGCCGCGGGGCCCCTAATTTCAGCAATTAATCAAGGGTATTCCCTCGTATGGGGGATGTAAATGACGTCGTGACCTTTATGGCGCGACGGGATTCGGTCCCGACACGAACCACACAATCGTCTGACGAAGTCAGATTCGAGCGCACCATGGGCTCTTCGGAGCCCGAATAAATCGTCACTTCGGTGACTGGCACGCCCACGCACTTAATAAACCAACGATCGCGCCGAGATAATTGTTAAATGAAAAGTGCGTCCACAAAAGGTTATGCGCATACTAAGAAGGGTGACTTCCGAGGAGGTGCTCAGAAGCTTCATGCCGTCTGAAGCCATCAAGGGCGTCCAGACTCAGAAGGGAATCCATCTGCAAAAACTTGCAGATTGGGTCATAAATGCTCTTGAAAGGTTGACAAGCGATGATGATCGCATTGAAGGGCTCATGAAGGGATTCACCATCTGCTTAGCGGGTGCTCTCCTATTCCCTTACACTGACAACGTAGTGGAGGAAGATCAGCTAAGTGCCATCTGTGAAATTTGGGAAGGAAAGAGAGTGGGACAGGATATCCTTGCTTATCTCTATAGCGGACTCACTGCTTCCAGTATGGGTAAGCCTCCTTTTGGTTGCGCACTCCTTTTGAATTGCTGGACTGACTTGCATTTCAAATTTAACCATCGTGAGGGAATGTTGTCTACTTCAAGACTCTTCCAACAAAGTCCGCTTCACCATATGGTCAATGTGTTAGGCTCTAATGGTAGTATAGCAAATCGCGTTCCCTGGCTGAAGAAACGAGAAGACTGGCGGGCTCACTTCAGTACCTTTGAAGAGTATATGTTCACTCGTGCACCGACATACTTACTCCCATATGAGCTTCTCACGAGGTCTTCTCTTAACATGGAGCTCCAGCTTGTTGGCGCGTCTGAATTCATCCTTTACAACACGCACCGGTGTCATACTCAGATGGGCCTCCCTCGCCATTCATTCCCACTGCTATCCAACCTTCCTTTAATCAGGAAAAGGGAGCTGGGCACAGGGGGTGACGCAAGAAATGTGAAGACAATCAAAGCATCATGGAAGGTCAGCATTACACTGAGGGCAACAGAGTCTGTGAGTGAGGACGAAGAACTGCTGAAAGCTTATGTAATTGAATTGGGGAAATTGAGGCCTGAGATGCCCAAACCCTAATGTATCTTATCTTGGAATGAATATGGAAACTTTAATGCCTATTTAGATCCTAACTCTCTTCTGTTTTTTTTTCTTTTTTATTCCCTTTTCCTCTTTTTTTTTTATTTTTGGCACAAACATCTGCAATAGCCAGTGCTAGGTGGTAGCCAACCACTCCGGACAAGAGCCAAAAACTCAAGGCAACTAGCATGAGGAGTTGCCCTGAGATGCCCGAGAGCTAAAGATTTCTCTCCGAATGGCTAAGAGAGAGATAAAGCAAGAGATAGTAGAGAGAGAAAAGGCAAAAATAGAGCAGCACAAGAGACGCAGGACATGGAGCTCTGAGAGAAAGAGCATCCAAACATGGCTTGCTCTGCAGATGGAAGGGGATTAGAGCTCGCAACAGAGGAGCTCCTGGAGTTGGTAGCATCTTCATCGGCAGAGCATAGGGCAGCTCAACTGGCGGCCTCGACTTCAACAGCTTCGCAGCCATCAGGGTCGCGAGAGACAAGAAGACGACGAGGAGCACTGCCGAAGAGCGGGTGGGAACGCATGATGCGACAAAGCGATTACTGCGTCACGGAACTATAGAAGGCCTCCAAGGGACTTCTTACCTTGGGAGAGAGAAGAGAAGTAACCATGAGGGTGATGAGGGTTAGTGAGTGACTTGTTCACTCACTCCCTTCTCATGACGGGCACAAACCCTTATATATGTGCAAGTGAAATAGGTTGGTTTGAACATGGCTGGTTCGCCCTGGATATGTTCCTTCTGCTCTACGCCTCTTCTCTACCACATAGGTTCTCGCGCAGTATGCTCGGCGAGATGTCGCCTTAAAACACGGGACGGTGACTTACCATAGCCATGATTTTCAAAGGGGATCAGCCACGGATTTCAACAATATCGGCCGGTGGTGCTCTTTTCCCAAGTGAATGTCCCTCATTTCCTCATTTGCGCTAAAAGTAGTCGCAATAGGATAAGAGACATGGGGAATCTTTGGACCGAATAGAAGTGGCAGGTCAACAAATCAGAGCTCTACTCCATTTACTCCACATGGCGAAGTGGCACGCGAACGTACCGTGGCCATGACTTTCCAAAAGGAATCTACCACCAATTTCAACAACGTCGGTCCCTGGTCCTATTTTCCGTATAAATGTCCCCCACTTTCTTCTTCGCGCTAGCAGTAATCGCAATGGGACAATAAACATGGGGAATCTTTAGACCGCATGGGGAGGACAAGTCAACAAATCACGCCTCCGAATTGATCACTCCAGATGCCAGAGTGACATGCGAGAGTAAAGAGAGGGTGACTTATCGTGAAGGATGTTGCTGGGGTGATGGTGATAGATCCAGATCACCTTCTTTCTAATCCTATAAATACCTCCCCTTTCGCTCGACTTAGAAACACAGAAGTCCTGAGAGCAGACTTGAGGAGTGCAAATTTGTAAGGAAGGGAGGTTGCGAGTGTTGGTCATTTTTTCAGGATGGAGGGTGAATCTAGCTTCAGAGCAGAAGGTGAGTCTTCCCGCTCCTCAAAGAGGAGCAGATCTGGTAGCAGCTCCAGGAGACTCTCAGAAGTCGAGGGACAACTGAGTGAGAGGACCCGATCACAGCTTGTAAGTGGCTTCTTTGGTTTCCTTCCTTCATCCTTTCTTCTCCTTTCTTTCTTAGAAATGTTCCCCTTTTTCACCTCTTGTATATGTGCAGAGCATGATGCGCTCGCACATCTCCTGGGAGCTGGTAGTGGCAGCATATCGAGGTCTCCCGGACTTCCAAAAGGCCAGGCTAGACGTGATGGGGTTCGGTGCCTTCCTCCGAATTGAGCCGATAAAGCTCGACCTTGTCCTGATCCAAGCATTACATGAAAGATGGGATCCGGCGAGTCGGGCATTCCTGATGCCTTGGGGGCACATGGTGCCCAGTTTGGAAGATATGGTCCGCATTACGGGCCTCAAAGTGGATGGAGAGTCAGTGACCTGCGTCACTTATGCGGATTACCGAGAAGGTGCCCAGAAACTGTTAGGACTGGAACTCGACGGTCGGAAGAACAGGTCAGTAGCCAAGACATCGATCATGGAGGTGTTAGGGCTTACTGACATTCGTCCACGGGATGACGAGTCCCTGGAGGAATTTATGGAAAGGGCAGAAAGAGGTGCCCGTGCTGTATACTGTGCGGATGCCAGCAACTGGGAGAGGACCAACATGGACCTGAGGAGATTCCTCCTCTTTCTGCTGGGTAGGCTGCTACTGGGCTCCAAGGGAGACAACATACACTGCCACTTCCTGGAGCTGCTCGTAGATTTGGAGAGAGTAGGACAGTACGCCTGGGGAGCTGCCGTGCTGGCACATCTATTTACAGGTCTGTCGCAAAGGACAGGCCGAGAGGTGACAATAAATGGGTTTACGCCCTTCATCCAGGTAAAAAATTATTTTTTGTGGTTTTCGATTTATGCTTTTTTTTTTTGTATTTGTTGATGCCAATGACACATGATGGTGTAGCTATGGAGCTACTATTATATTCCAATGGGGAGAGCTCGACACTGTCGGCCAGTGACGATCCCGTTGGCTAGGCGGTGGCAACCCATCATGAGTACAGCACCGTTATCCTACCAGTTGATGGTATCGAGACGGGAGCTGCAAGAGTTCCCTGCAGCGATGGTAGGATACTTTTTTCTCTTTTTTATATATTTTATTATTATTATTTATTATTTTTTTATATTTTTGAGTAACTAAGAAGATATGTACAACCCAACATAGGTGAATTGGAGGCCTTACTTGAATATGGTCGATGTCGACCAGCCATGGGTAATTGGAAGCCGGGCTCGATTCGGACGGGATCTCTGGCTCCATTGCTTGAATGAAATTGAGCCACTAAGGCTACGATTAGTCATGAGAACCCTCGGGCTTGCCCAGGAATGGGTGGATATAACCTCCTCACCCAGCGTCGGGAAGAAGACACGTGGGCCGGCAACCTGCGTTGATTGGAGGGTGCGCTTCCCCGAACAGTATGAAGACTGGCAGCGGGGTGGCACGCTCCTGGAATCACAAGCGCAAGACAGTGAAGATTACCTACGGCTCTATAGGGCAATGTATGCGGAGAGGCTCCAGCTTGGAGGGCTTATAGAGGTAAAGTAAAACACCATTTTTTGTCTTTTATAATTTCCATTTTTTTTATTTTTATTTGTGAACTCAAGAGCCATGGCTATAGGATGCCCGTGACACCATAATAACAAACTTACGAGCTCGTTTGGCGGACACGGAGCAAGAGTTAACTAATACTCGAGCGGATCTGGGTTCATCAGTAAGTGTATATATACATACTCCTGGCATGATTTGAAATTCATGGCGTTAACCATTTAACTGTCACCTCTCGTATGTGTACGCAGCGTGCCCAGCTCGATGTAGTTTCATCGGCAATGGGGGCAGACGGCGTTTCTTCCAGTCTATGAATTCCCACTTCAGAGTTAGATTCACTACACGAGCAACTTGCTCATGCCACACAGCGGGCTGCGGAAGCAGAAGGGATGCTTTTTGTACAGGTGAGAGCCTCACCATTTAATATCCCTTGTTCAAGCGTTACCAGAAGCCTGAGAGGAAACGTCTGGCAGGAGAAAGAAACGGAGGAGGCACTCGCACATACCACCCAGAAGGAAGCTAGAATAGCCGAGCTAGAAGAGGAACTGCAGCGTCGTCCAGGTGATGACTTTTCTAGGGACGCTATAGAGCTGAGGATCACCCTTCAGCTGGAGAGGGAAGACAGAGCGAGAGAACGTGCTGAGAGGGAAAAAGCCAAGGAAAGAGAGAAGACCAAGAGGTCGGCCGAGAAAGAGGAAAAGAGGGCCCTGGAGGCCCAACTATTTGAATTGAAGACCAGTCTGGGCCTCGCCGAGCAGTGGCTAAAGGACGGTGAGGAACGCTACCGAAGAGCACGAGAGCGTGGCTTTCGTGTCAGCAGCTTCTTTGGTGTCCCCGCAGATCGGCGCCGGGGAGTAGAGATAGAAAGAGGCTCACAAAGCGGTAGAAGGACCACTTTCCATGATTGGGTAGCACCCTCAAGAGTGTCTCGCCCGGAGGGCGGCAGGACAAGTAATGTGGAGAGAGAATGTGAAACCTGATATAATCTCTTTGTTGTTTATTTTTATTTTGAATAGAAGTGAAATAAAGTGTTTTGTGTTTGATTCTCTACTTCTTCCTGAGCTCTCGAATCCCTGCACACACCTAAGCAAACAAGTCAGTATTTCTGCTCTGACTTGCCCCTTGCTCAACAAGCAAACGAGGTTTTGAACTATCCTTGATGACGAGTCAAGGGGCAAGCCCTTATTAACAAAGGCACTGATAAAAGATGATGATGAATGTGACAGACAAGCACACGGATGCAAACGATAATTTAAAATGAATGCTGCATACAAATGCGATCATGCAAAGATGTGATCTTTGTTTTTGTAGGTGTATATTAATTTTTTTGTGTTTTGTTATTTGTTTATTATTATTTTTGGTCTTTTACATTTCCATTTTTTTTGGTGCATATACATTTTTCTACCACATTTTTTTGGATTTTTGATTTTGTCATTTTTTTGTTTATTTTTGGCTTATTTATTATTTTTTGTTTTTTTGTTTACTAATGCATGATGACCAACCCATATAACATGTAAGTTGCACGAGAACAAGGGTTTCTTGCTAACCTCCCAGGTATCCTAAGTGCACATCTAGGTTGATTTGGGCCTCTAGACTCCTCGAATGATAATTTCGCCGGCTAAGACTTATCCTGATGACAATACCGGCATGCCTTGCTTAGGCTCCCAGTTACTTCCGATCACAGGGATTCACCCAAAAAATGTTCGAGGTAAATGATTTGCCCGACCCGGGTCTATTTCCTCACAACTCTAGATGGTATGTAATGGAACACCTTGGAACCCAAATGACCAACCGCGCGACGCTGACCTGGAATCAGACGCCGTCGCACCTATAGGTGACGCGCTTGCATTGGTCTAACCCCGAGGTTATACTAAGCAGACATTAAGGTGGTAGATAAAGGTCTTGACCAGCCAGAAACACGGAGACTCCTTCACGACAATGACTTCTGCTTTCAAAATGGACAACCATATGTTTGCAAGCTTTGGTGAGTTTCACCCTTCGAGAACTCCATTGAGCCTTTATCTTCCGGGGAAGAAGGAAGAGTATTGGGGGTAAACCTCGTGAGAGGACCGGCAAAACCGTTAACCCGGCGAGCCAATAAAGGTCCATTTAACTCTCCCATTTCGGGCAACTTCGGACTAACTCTCGAGCATTTACATCTCATGACCCCTTTTGTGTAGAATTTGACTTTCAGTCAAATGGGTTTCATTTAGTGGAATCATGCACGGTTACGGCCAGGCCTTTCTTTTGTCTTTGATTTCCTGCTTTTCTTTTTCTGATTCTTTTGATGGATTTTTTGCGAGGGACATAGTATTTTGACATTATGGAATCCCTCTTGGATGCCTGCGGGGACACTGCCCTCTTCTCGTTCTCTGATTCATGCTCGAAGAATCGGATCCTACTCTCACCCTAGGGGTTGTGTTCATGTTTCCCATGCTCAGCGTTTTAAGGGCGCCGACTGTCACATTCGGTCGAGAAGAAGAGAATAAAGATTTGAGCTTTCTTGGAGACCTTTTGAGTGATGCCCTACCATAAGCGATGCTATCAATTTTTATAACACAGATGTGTATTCATGTTGTCTTCTTTTGAGGGGGCATAGGCCGAACTGGCCGGACAGGGGTCTCCACGATTCTGGCAAATCAAGACTTGAGACCTACCAAGTCTTAATGGGCCCTTTCCTAACATGGAGGTTGAATGCAATGACTTAACTACATGGTGATCTCCAAGCATCAGCATTGTGAATTTTCCATTTTTTTTGGTCTCTTCTTTTTTGTTTTATGTACATATTTTTGTTGTTTTCATTATTTTTTATGGTTTTTTTTGTTGTTTTTGTTTTCAATTTTTTTTTGTTTTTTTTTGACAGTATGTACACCTATCTAAGGGTCCTTCCCAATTGGGTTGGAGCTTAGAACGCTGCCCGCCAGGTTTTTACAAAAATTCTTTTTACTACCATTTCACCAACTTTGAACTTTCTCTCAATAAGCTTCTTCTGGTAAAAACGTGCGAGTCTATTTTGGTAGACGCGAGCATGCTCGGCAGCAACCAGACGTTTCTCATCTAAGAGTTCCAACTGGGTAAGGAGAGAATCGAGACGTTCATCAAGGGGAAGGTCCTTGTATAATTGTACGCTCAGAGAGGGAATCAGAATCTCATATGGAACTACCGCCTCCATCCCGTAAGTGAGGGCGAACGGAGTTTGCCCAGTAGGAGTTCGGGTTGAAGTGCGATAAGCCCATAGAGCTTCTATAAGCTTCTCTGGCCAATCCGAGAATCTGCTAGACTCACAAGTTTTCTTTATGATTTTGATCAGTGTTTTATTCGTGGCCTCTGCTTGGCCATTGCCTTGTGGATAATATGGTGATGAATGATGCAATGCAATCTTATACCTTTTGCAGAGGTCCTGAAGGTCCTGAGAAATGAATTGTGGCCCATTGTCGGTGATGATAGTTCTTGGAATGCCGAATCTGACGATGATGTTCTTCATGATGAACTTGTAGACTGTGGATGCCTTGACTTCTGCATAGGCTTCGGCTTCAGCCCATTCGGTGAAATACTCCGTTGCAGTGAGGATGAAGGATTTTTGCTTAGTAAGGGAGTTAGGATCACCAAGAGGACCGATGATGTCGAATGCCCACATGGAGAAAGGCCATGGGGAGGATACTGGATGGAGAGAGGAAGATGGGGAATGAATCTTATCGGCGTGAAGTTGACACTTCACACACCTTAGGACATAGACAGCACAGTCTTCCTCCATGGTGGGCCAGTAAAAGCCTTGCCGAAGGATCTTCTAGCAAGCATTTGACTGTTTACATGGCCACCGCACACGTCTGAGTGTGCTTCCTCTACACACTTCCAGGACTCATCATCATCAAGACACCTTAGGAGAACACCAGTGAGACTTCTTTTGTACAGCAACCCTCCAACTAGTGTGTTTATTTTGAAGGAGTGATAACAAAACCAGGATGAGGTGGAAGATGCCTAGAAGAATTTACAGAGTGAGAAGAAATCAAAGAAAAGAGTGAGGACTAAAGCCTCGAAAGCAGTGTGAGAATAGGGAGATACCCGAGGCAGTTGATGTGGCAAGAATCGAGGCCGACTCAGGATCAGGATCGGGAGGAATTAGAAATCGATGAATTGAGAGAGACGGATCCGGAGGGTCCGGGTGTAAAGGAAGAGAATTAGAGGAGAATGGATCCGGAGGTTCCGGAGGAACATAATGAGGGATGCGATACCCTGGGAAGAGGTATGCAAAAAGGTAATTTAAAGGGATGAAAAGGACAAAGGACACAATGCCACGGAAAAACAAAAGGATAAATCGGAAGAAGGAAAAGTCCGGAAACTTCGGATGGATATGAAAAGGTAGGGCACGATGCCCTAGGAGGGATGGATAACAAGATGAGAAATCCGGAGGTTCCGGAGGGATATAAAAAGGAAGGGTGTGATGCACTGAGAGAGATGGAGAATGATATGAGAAATCCGAAGGATCTGGAGGGAGATGAGAGACAGATAAAGATAAGAAATTAAACATGGAGGGGTCCAGAGGTTCCGGACGGGGTGGAATGTGAGGGTAGAATAAAGACAAGGAACTAAACAGAGCGGGGTCCAGAGGTTCTGGACGGGGACGATGATGCGGGATGGATAAAAAGATAGAATTAAATAGGGAAGGGTCCGGAGGTCCCGGACAGGGATGAATATAGGGATCCGGAGATTCCGGACAAGGTGGAAGGTAAGGGTCCAGAAGCTCTGGAGGGGGATGAGAGATGGATAAAGACAGAGGATTAAATATGGAGGGGTCCGGGGGCTCCGGACGAGGATAGAAGGTGGATAAAGACGTGGAATTAAACAGGGAGGGGTCCGGAGGTTCTGGACGAAGATGAATATAGGGGTCCGGAGATTCCGGACGAGGTGGAAGGTAAGGACCCGGAGGCTCCGGAGGGGGTTGAATGTGAGGGTCCAAAGACCCTAGAACTGAGGAGGTGCTTGATTGCGTAGATCTAGATGATGGAAAGTGTCCCCTTAGCCAATAGATTACCCATAAAAAGAAGCTGAATAACAGCATAAGCAGTGATGGAATGGGATATGAAGTAGATGGGCTACAAGATGGCTTCTCAACATGGGATTTCTCGCCCTTAAGTTTCACTTTATGCTTTCCTTTCTTCCTAGTGGATACTCTCTCACAGGACGACCTCTCAACCTTCAGCATAACTTCTCGGCCTCTTGGGTTCGCAGACCGATCTCAATGATGTGCCCAAACAGACTGCCTCATCTTTCTCTGACTAACCGGCTTAATCGGTGCGGTCAGGGCCCACAGGTTCTCATTTGACGGACTTTTAATAAGACCCCTTGAACGTTCAAAAGCGAACGGCAACTCTCTTGGCAAATGATGATAGCAAAATTTTGAGAGTTCTGCTTGTGAAGTAAGGATCTTAACATGAAATAGCTCCTTGAGAAATAACTCCCTTGATAGACGAATGGTGTCTATTATTGGAAGTTCGATGTTTGGCATAAGAAGCTTCATGTTTGGGGCATTGGTAAGGGCCATTGGAATATCCTGCGTGAATGTGATTGGTAGCACAGGCGTGTGCCCTTTGCATGGAAGTTGGTGGGGAGTAGACAAAGCGTCAAAGACTTCCAACAAGGAGTGACCTAACCTGACCTTGAGCATAGAATTCATCATCTCCTCGGCAATAGAACGTGTCATTATTATGCTCGAGGAGAACCCCTTCTTTTGATTGGCCATTTGCACTATGACGGAACAAGGGGTAATGAGAGCCGTGAAAGAATGTTGGCCAATGAGTAACGTGACCGCTATCGTTTTGGCCGTTGATTTACTTAGCACCAATTCCTGAGAGTCCTTTTTGATGAATATTGGTGGAGATGGAGATTCGGGCTTCTCAAAAATAACCGACACAAGAACGCGAATCGGCATTCGGCATATAAAATCTTGAATTTTGAATGGCATAGCCGTAACCAAATTCTTCTTGTCCGGTTCTTGATCATCATCTTTGGCACATGTATTTATAGGAATACACCCACTCCGAGAGGTGATGGGAGGAAGTGAGATGGAAACAACAGACTGAACGGGTAATAGAGATTCAACGATGGGGGCTATAGGAAGGGTAAGTGGAGGTTGAAACACGACGAGTTTCTCCTGCTGCTCGGGAGCAGACGAGGTTAGCTCGGGTGCAAAAATAGATGGACCCTGCTCAGGACTAATCAGGGGTTTGGGTAAGGGGTCAAGTGGAGGAGTAAGAGGGGTTAGGTTTGAAGTTATAGGGATGGTGGAAGCCTTAAGTGACGGAGGCGAGATGAAGGCAATGGGCTCAGCGGGTAATAAAGATTCAATGAAAGGGATTGTAGGAAAGGTAGGTGAAGGTTGAAACACGACGAGCTTCTCCCCTTGCTCGGAAGCAGATGAGGTTGGCTCGGGTGCAAAAATAGATGGGCCAGGCTCAGGGTTAATCACGGGTTTAGGTAAGGGATCACATGGAAGAACATGAATAGGTTGGGGACAAGGAGTTACAGGGATGGTGGAGGCCTTAGGTGAGGGCAGTGGAAGTTTACTGGGTTGGGGACAAGGGTTAACTGGAGGCTCAATGGAGGCTGATGGTATGGGGGTTACTTGTGTAGTTAGAGAGGTAACAGTAGGAGACTTGGTGCGCAGGAAGCGTCGAGTTTTGGTGGTACGCAAGTAGTTCAGAGTAGGGGGCGATTCATGGTGTATTGATGTGGGTTGTTGGGATACGGACCCGTCATCGTAACACCACGATGTCTCATAGGTAGGGGTAGGGACAATGGGAGACTCATGGTACGTTGACGCGGGTTGCTGGTGCATTGACCCATCGTCTTAATGCCACGATGTCTCGTAGGTAGGGGTAGAATCAGTGACTTCATCCTGAGCATATGAGTCTTCTGGTGGTGGTGGAAGAGGGAAAGAACGAAGAAAACTAGGAATAGGTGCAGCAGTGACTTCATCCTGATCAAAGGGCTCTTCTGGTGGTGGTGGAAGAGGGAAGGAACGAAGAAGCCTTAGAATGGGTGCAGATTCTTCAAAATCTTGAGAAATCTCATCATGTGCCATTTCCACTTCTCCATAATGATCAAATTCAAATGGATGCCATGGTTGCGGCGTATTAATAAGGGGAGGTGATGTATATTGGTGTGGAGGATTTTGCGTATATGGATATGAATGTGGAGATGGAGGGTCATATGAATTAGCGTGATGAATGAGTGATGGGTAGACGGTATCCATTTGATCGTAACGACTTGAAAGAAGCTCTTGCTCATACTCATCTCTTGCCTTTTTCCACTCCTTATCTATTTCAGCGATTTTAGCGTGAAGGGGGTTGACTTGAGGAGGAGGAGGTGATAGCAGAATTGTGAGCTCCTTTAACTCTTCCTCGATTTGATCAACTTTGTTGATGAGAGCTTGTTGGAGAGGTGTGACTTGTGAAGTAGAAAGTTGAGCTTGGGGCATTGGAGGGGTGGCATGACATGGAGGGCTTGAAAGAGAAGTGGAGCAAGGCTCTCCCATAGAGTGACCCGGTCGGACCAGGGTAGGAGGGGCAGACAAATTTTGGGGCCATGAGGGGTGAGGAAAAGAGAGCGAAGATTGGGCCTGCCACTGAGGCGAAAGAGGCCTTGTTGAGGCCTGAGAAAGGAACCCTGAACCAGAGGGGTATGACAGCCCACCAGTGGACAGACCCGTTTGGGGTACCGTATGAAGGATGACAGGGGCTTGAGATTGTGGAGGGGGAAATTGGTAAGAGGCGGACTGTTGACTCGCCTGCCCTTGAAGCGAAGAAGAGGGAGTGACATATACATGTGATGGAGATGCAGTAGCCTGGAGCGGCTGTTGGTAGGATGTAGGAGCCGGAGTCGACTCCTGAGAAGAGAGAGAAATAGATTTCCCCTTTAAAACGGCCTGAAAGACCAGAAGTTGCTCAGGGCTGAGCTGTGTAGTGGTGAGGACACCCAATAGGGAGAAGATGTCCTGGGGTGGAGAAATTTCCCGTGGAACAGTGGGGACCTCCTGTGAGGTCTCACGGGAAGGGCCTGAGTCCATTGCATGAACGCATGGGTCAACTTACTGACCACGACCTGATTGATTCTCTTCGGATGAGTCGTGAGCCATTCCTGTAATTTTACCAGAGCGTAAATGCATACACTAGCAAACAAGTATCAGAGATTAACAGACAAGTGGATGATCTTACGCCATTTTTTTTGTTTTTGTTTTAACCTTTTTTTGTGTTTTGATTTACTTGATTTTTTTGATTTTTCTTTTTTTTTATTTTAACAACTATAAAATTCACACCTAGTAGGAGGGACCCTAATTGCACTTTGTTTTACCGCCGTGTCAGCTAGGGGCACTCGTCTCACCACGAATAGGTAACTAACTCCGGGGTACTTCAGTGGTACAACCAGCCCAGTGAACGAAGAGGGAATCCTTCACTGTCGGGGACTTACGGAGGTCTCAATGGAGGAGATCCTAGTCCGTCGAGAGGAATTCCCGACGGAGAGTTCTTCCTTCACCGAGAGGGGTTAATCCTTAAATAAGTAAAAGAAAGAAAAGAAAAGGGGTAAATGCATGAAATGCAGTGCCGAATAAAAGATGTATAACACACAAATACCAGAGATAAACACACAAATAGAACAGAGATAATCACAATGATGTAACAGAGATATAAAAGTAATAAACAGATGGAGTAGGATACAACCGTTCGTCTTTCCGAGACACGTTGATCACTTGAAAAACCAAAGAGAAAGGGGCTCTAAGGGTGCACGTAGTGCACGAGGGGAATGACGTAGCGCACGTGGGCGCAATAAGGAAGCGGGGCACGAGGATGCCAAATAGAGGGAAACAAGGAGGCGGGGCACACGAGGGTGCCGAATGGAGGAGAAGGGGCACACGTGGGTGCCGAATGGAGGGGCACACGTGGGTGCCGAATGGTAGGGGCACACGTGGGTGCCGAATGGTAGGGAGGGCACACGTGGGTGCCGAATGGTAGGGAGGGCACACGTGGGTGCCGAATAGTGGAGGGAGGGCACACATGGGTGCCGAATGAAGGAGGGCACACGTGGGTGCCGAATGGAGGAGAAGGGGCACACGTGGGTGCCAAATGGAGGAAAAATGCACGTGGTGCACGAGACAACGTTAACCTCTAAGTAACCACAAAGGACCGGGGGAGTGCACGAGGTGCACGAGGGGAGTGAGCGCACGTGGGCGCAATAAGGAAGGGCACACGTGGGTGCCGAAAAGAGGGACACACGTGGGTGTCAAAAGGAGGGGCACACGTGGGTGCCGAAAGCTTGTGGGTAACCAGAAAAGTAAAAAGCAGGTCCCACCGTGATCGCCAGAGATGTGAACGCGTCACGTGGTGGACTGAGAGAGAGAGAGATGGGGTTTCTCCCTCTCCGAGTAATAAAGGGTGAAAGAAATGACGACAAAACAATGAAACGCGCGCTATAGGGGATATGGAAAGAACGGTGGACAAGTACGACCTACAGATGACACTCTAGTGGAGACAGAAAGAATTTACACTGACCGAACTCCGGTACATGGCGGAGATAGGGGTCCGAAGACCCTCTCGCGCAAACTGAACCCCTTCCCGGTAGGCGTAACCCACCGTTCCGAGAGCAGCTTTTCAGATACCGAATTCGAGTCCTGGGACTCTACGTAATAGAATTTGACAGACGGAAAGACACGTAGACTCAGAAATTGTAACGATATATCACTCCTCGAACAGTTACAAGAACAATATGAATAAAAGCATACCACCGCAGGACATTGGTCTTTGCGGGGTTTTAACAACAATATTGCAATATGAGCAGTAATTAATATATGTATATATAGAAACCATCGCGAGACATTGGCCTTACGGGATTTTTTAAAGCAATATAAATAATACATATAAGTATATATATAAACCACCACGAGACATTGGCCTCTGCGGAGTTTTTAATGCATTATAAATAATAAATATAAATATATATATACACCACCACGAGACATTGGCCTCAGCGGGGTTTTTACTATAACATAGATAATAAATATAAGTATATAAATATATGAACCATCACGAGACTGTGGCCTCTGCAGGTTTTTTACTATGACATAAATAATAAGTATAATATATATATATATAGAAACCACCACGAGACTGTGGCCTTTGCGGGGCTTTTAATGCGACATAAATAATATAAATAATATATATATATATATATATGTGTGTATGTAGAAACCACCACGAGGCTTTAGCCTCTGAGGGGTCTTTAATGCGACATAAATAATATAAATAATATATATATATATATATAAACCACCACGAGACTGTGGCCTCTGCGGGGTCTTTAGTATAATATATATAATATAATATAATATAATATAATATATATATATATATAAATCACCATGAGACTTTGACCTCTGCGGGATCTTTACTATAATATAAGTATATGTGACAGGAAAGGAAAATGGATCAAATAAACCGCCGCGAGATGTTGATCTCCACGGGATTTTAAAGCGATGATAGGGGAATGCTGAAATTAAATAGTTAAGAGTTAGAAAGTAAAGTGCAGACAATAAAATGCTGAAATGGAAACGGTCGCGGGAGGTGACCCACCGCACCAGTTAGGAATTAGATATACGAAAAGTAAATCACAGAAATCGCCGCGGGGAATAATCCTCCGCGCGGGTGAGGTCAGAGACAGAAGAAGATAACCGCTGCGGGAAGCAACTCTCCGCGGGTGTTATTAAAACAAAGATGATCAAAATGGAGCGCGCGTTAGGAGTGTTGTGATCGCTAGGGACCGAGGGTCCCGAGTGGATTGATCGCTTTTACCTTTGACGCGGGAATTGCGTGGGTTCCTTCTTCCTCTTCTTTCGACAGGCCGAAGAAGAGGGCCTTTAACTGATTACCCCTACACAAAGAACAAATAGAGAAAAACAACTAAATGAAAATGACGGCGGTGTAGTACCAATCCTTAGGTAATGAAACTGTAAATAATACGAACGAACACGTACCTGGTTGGTGTGTTTAAAACCCCTTTTGAACTAAAAGGGTGGGAGAATGACATGATGAAATGCACAAACACAAGGACACTCACAAGCTAGGCCCTCTCAGAGAGAAAGGCATGGCACATATGCTAAATGATGCATGGAACATGATTCATTGACTAAATAAAAATAAGGGGGAGAAAAGCTTATCGGGAAGACCGGCGACGAGCTTTGAGAAGGGCTTCAACGTCACGAACACAGTACGACTAAGGAGCTTCAGAGCAGACTTCAGAAACTAATTAAGCCAGACATAAGAGCACACACACACACGAGCATATACATATGAATGATAAGTATATTTACATACACATATACTTAGACATATTAAAGATATTTAACATATACGTAAATACAAACATTTATAAACATGTACATAAGTTTGTCAAAATAAAAGAACGAAAATTTGAGGAAGAAGGCGAGAAAGGGAGAGAGAAAACTCTTTTTTTAAGGTTTTTGTTAAAGCCTTAAGTTATGTATATATGTGGTAGATATACATAAAAAATAAACATATAAGAGAAAAATAAGAGGGAAATATATATATTTAACAAATATATACATGAATAATAGTAAATATTATATGTTCAATCTGTATATACTATATAATTACTGTATTTTTAGAATATCTATACTATATATATATATATATACATATATATCTTATATACATAAAAAGGGGAGAGGGAGAGAGTTAACGGGAGAGAGAGGGGAACATAGATAAAAAAAAAGAAAAAGAAGAAGTGAGGAGAGGAGGGCGGCGAGAGCAGAGGGAGAGGAGGAGAAAGAGAGAGACAGTAGGTGAAAGAGGAGGGAAAGGGAGAGACAGAGGACGAAAGAGAGAGGGAAAAGGGAGAGAGAGAAAGAGAGTTGGAGAGAGAGACAGTGAGGGGGAGAGGATAAAAAAAATGAAAAAAAATAAGAGAGAAAGATCGAGAGGGGGAGAGAAGGTAAGAGAGAGGATTAAAAAAAATAAAAAATGGGAGAGGGGGAGAGATCGAGAGGAGGGAGAGGAAGAGAGGGGGAGTTAGAGAGAGAGAAGCAGAGAGAGGGTGGGGGAGAGAAAGAGAGAGCGGTTGAGAGAGAGAGAAAGAGGGAGAGAAAAGAGAGAGGGGGGGACACGACAGAGAAAAGAGAGGGGGAAGAGAAGAGAATAAAAAATAAAACAAATGAAGAGAGAGGGGGTGGAGGAAGAGAGAAGAGGAGAGAGGGAGAGATCGCGATCGGGAGGAGAGAGAACGAGAGTGAGAGAGAGGAAACGGGAGAGAGAGAGGGAGAGTGGGGGTGCGGAAGGAGAGAGAAAGAGAGAGATGGGAGAGGGAGCTGCTGAGACGAGAGAGATGAGAGGGGGAGAACCGAGAGGGGTGAGGAGAGGAGAGAAAGAGGGGTGCGAGAGGGGGGACTCGCAGGAGGGAGAGCCGGCGGGCTGCCGGTGGCGACGGCGTGCGCAGGTGACGGCCGGAGGGGGTGCACCGGCAGGGACCGCTGCGGTGGCGTGGCCGAAGGCGGGGGCACGGCGGTGGTCGGAGGAGTCGATGGTGACTTCCCGGCAGGGGCTCGCGGCAGTGGGGGGTTGCCGGTGGAGGTGGCAGCGGTCGCGGCAGGGTGGAGCGCAAGGAGGCGGGTTTGCGTCTGCTGTGGGGGGTGCAGACGAGGACGGCAGTGACGGTGAGGGAGGTGGACGTGGCTCGCGGCAGGGTGAGCTGGGTTGTCGGTGGGAGTTGCTGCAAACGTGGCCGACGTTTGGAGGTGCCGGTGGTCGACAGCGGCAGTGCAAAGGTGGTGCAGCGACAGGCGATGTTGATGGCGTCCGGGGGTGAGGGTGCTTATGGAGAGAGCTGGAGATGGCCGGTGCAGCTTCACGGCAGACGGAGGCTCGCATGCGGTCGCGACAGGGCAGGTGGTGAGGTGTAAGGGTAGGGTGCAGGGTGGCGTCCGAGGAATGTGAAGGTCGGGAAGAAGCCGGTGGTGACGCGGTAGCTCGAACGTGGCAAGGCCGTGGGCTGCCGCGGTGGGGGTGCAGTGATGGGAGTGGCTGCGGCGGCGGCTTGGAGGTTAGAGAGGGGTAGCTTGCATGGGGTGGTGGCAGTGGTCGTGGGTGGTCGGAGATCGCGGTGAGCGTGGGAGGAGCTCGCGACAGTAAGAGGAAGGCTGGAGGACGTGGAGTGGATGAGAAGAGAAAGGGAGAGGAGGGAGCGGTTGGGTTGTGGAGAGGGTAAGAGAGCATGGAGGAGGGGATTACGTGAGAGAGAGGGAAGGGAATAGAAATGAAGAAAGGGATGGGGAGAGAATAAGATGGGGTTGGGAATATTATTTTTTATTATCTTTTATTATTTTTTATGTTTGTTTGTTTTGTTTGTTTTTATTTGTCTTGTTTCTTTTTTTGCTTCTTTTTATATATATATTATTTATGGTTATTATATTTTTTTTACTTTTTAATAAATATATTATGTATATACTAATCACTTATATATATATTTATATTTTATGAAAATAAATTTATTAAAGAAAATCAATTATGTTATTTTTACGTAAACACAACTACACACATTTTTTTTTGGAATTTTATTTTTTTCTCTTTTTATTTATTTTATATGGACACATATTTTAATTTTTTCCCTTTCACAAAATAATGCAATTTAACCATAATTACGGAAATTACTCAAATAAAAGAAAATGTAAGCCACTTTAGGGCATTACGGTACAATATGGGTTTTACTCATCGTAACGTCAGAAATTGCGTGTCTACAGCTGCCCCGCCTTGGCATCCACTTTGTAGGGGAAGGGCGTGTAATGGAATGAAACGAAGTGTATTGGAATGAAATGGAGTGGACTGAAAAGTCGATGCCAAGGTGTGATGAGACACGCTTCTAACATCACGCGATGGGAATCTTTCCGGAGTTTCACGAAGCAACCTTGAGGAAGGTCCTCCGAAATCAACGATTGTTTGGATGGTAAACAAACTGGGAAGGACATTGTGTGCGCTGGGACACGAACAAACTAAAAGGACCAACTTCACGGCGCGGAAGTACCTGGGTCGTAAACCTCAGGTTTCACCATTGGGGAGCGGTTACCAGCCATTGTGGAAGTGCTGCAGCCAAGGTGGGTCCGAGGGAAATAAACAGATGATTGGAGACACATCCAAACAATGGTTTCATCCAGAGAAACGTCCGAAGGTAACCTCGGGGAAACTCAGTACTCGACTCAAAATGGAATATCCCATATTCAAGCAATTAAGCACAGTAGCTCCCATATCCAAAGCTTTGTCCACCTTGTTCTTCATGAATGAAAGATACCTTTCCCTTTTTTTTTGCTTCTTGTTATTCCTGTTAAGACTCCACTCCCTGCAGGCGTGTTTCGTGGTTCATCTTATCTTTCCCTCTGATCTGCTGGCTTCTTGCATTACCTACTTTCCAAAGCGTTGGTTTATCCAACATGATGGGTAGTGTCTTCGTGTGACGGCATTAGGTTTGCTCACTTCAACGACTTCCCAGTTTAGCATGGAGGTTTCCTCCTTCTGAGTGCTATTTACCTCTCCCCTTGAACAACTCGACCCCGTGGTTGCCGTTCGACATCCTGAACCCTTCTATTAGCTAGAGTGCTCCCCATTCTGCTTAGGCCTGCCACCAGTATACCCCAACCTGTTTTCCACCTGGTGCACCCTCGACCCAGCCTTACTCGACACACCTAGCCCCGTACCCGGTGCACCCTTGGCCTACCTAGCCCGACGCACCTCTAACCTCCATACCCGGTACAATCCTAGCCCATCTCCACCCAGTGCACCTTCTAACCCATCTACTCAGTACGCGCCCGCCTGCCTTCGCCCGGCACACCCTAGCCCGTGCAACCCGGTACACCCCACTAGCTCTCCAACCCGGCACACCCCTGGCCAGCCCAACCCAGTACGCCCTAGCCATTTCTTGCCCGGTGCACCTGCAGCCTGTGTCAGCCTAGTGTCTCTCGTTCGCTGCTTTTCCCCCGGGTTTTCCGAAGCTTTCTTAAAGGTGTTGCTGCCTTGGCACGCACCTCGAGTTGTTGGGTCACGCCACTCCTTGTGGACATGTTCTCCTTTCACCTCCCTTAACATCCGGGTCAAGGGGAGATGCTGCCAACTTTTTACCAGAAATAACAACACATTAAAAGATAAAAGGAAGCAACAAACAAATGAAACAAGTAATAATAAAACACCTCAACCAAGACAAGGAAACCGTGCAAGACTCGAAGAACTGGACTGAGCACCACCGGGGCAGACCGTTGAACATGACTGTGGACTTAATCACATAACGAAGGGAATTGAAGCTTGCCATTTAAGGCCCTCCATCTGAATTTCATGAACAAGGGGACCTCCGCTCAGACCTCACTCCATCCACATGGACTTTGCCCCAGCTGCATTGACCCTTCAGCCCACTTTAGCCCGGCGCACTCCAACCGGCACACTTCAGCCCACTCCAACTCGGCACACTCTTGGTCTACCCTGTCCGGCACACCCTATCTTTGCTTTGCCCCTTATACATTCCCAACGTGCATAAACCCTGCCCTTCACACATCTCCCACGTGCAATGACCTTATCCCTATGTGCACTGACCTTAGTTCCCATGTGCACCGATCTTGCTTTCAATATGCACCAACCTTGCTCAGACCTTGTCCAACGTGCATTGACCTCCAACTCACTCCTACCCGGCACACCCTGCTGGCGCCTGACCCAGCGCACTTCAGGTTCCCTGCTTGGCTCGGCACACTCTCCGGCCATTCACCCGGTGCACTCTCACCTTCCTCTAGCGGTACACCATCCAACAAAAATCTAATAAGCCCATCTCCCTTTTATCTCTTCTTATTATACATTTAATTTAGTTCATGCATCATCTTCATCTTCTTTATTTGTTCTTATTCTTTTATCTCAACTACGTTGAGATCCTCCATTGTGCAACACTTGCACATCTCCCTTCATCATTCATCATTATTTTCCTTGCCCTTTTGCATAGGGGTTTTAAAGTCAACACTAACAAGGTGTGTTCACTCACATGTTTCTTCATGTTTATTCATATAAGGATTTGATGCTACACACCTTTGTATTCTAATCAATCTCTTCTTTTGTTGGTTGTTGTTTGTGTTTTGTAAGGGTAATCATCTTAAAGGAAAACTCACTATCGGCCGGCCGATTGAAAAAGAAGGTGCACTCACATCTCCCCCTCACTTCAAAAGATATTTATATCACGATCCCTCCTTATTTTTTATTGTTATTATCATTTGAGGCCCGCACGTCTCTAGCGGTCACCTTCCTATTAGCATCCACACATGCTCCCCATTTTGCTACTCTTTCCCCTTCTTTTATCCCCCCTTATTATTCTTGATTATTAATTTTTACGTAGTGGATTTTTCCATAATCTACACTATTAACTTAGCATACACATATCCATCATTTATATCAAAGGTCCTGAATTAACTTCTATCTTAGCTATTGTATGTAACAAAGATTGTTCAAAAATGTTGTGATCTATGTTGAGCCTTTTGTGTTTTGTTAAATGTCACCAAAAAAAAAAGTTCCCTTTAATTAGGGGTTGGTTTTTGCCATGAAAATGCATGTGTTGATGTAGCATGCAGCTTTAAAACATATATCAACGTAGATAAGAGGTTTCGGACATCTGTAAGATGATGTATAGATAAGAGTTTTTACAATTCCTTAAAATGATGCATAGATAGAAGTTGTTAGACCTCTGTCAGATGATGTATAGGTAAGAACTTTTAGACAGCCATACTGGAGAGGGGGAGATTCACGGTCCACTAAATACCTGGCTAAAACAGCCCATCAAGGTCCGCCAGGCCCTAACAAGTGACAACCCCTGTAGGGCCCACTTACTATAAGGCCATATTCGCCCAAGGCCTGCGGAGCCCATCGAGCCTTAGCTCAGTTGCCCGATCGATAGGCCTCCCCGCACTCGGGGAAAGCATACATGCGATCTTACCGAGCCATCCCAAAGGCAGAGGAATGTTCTCCTGTAGGTGCCCACACTCCTGGCCCCCTGGCATAGGTGAGGGATGTCCCCTTATCCTTTATGGATTAGCTCAGCGTCAAGACTCCTCGGTGGGCTAGGATGAAGTCCTTGCTACTGGTGCCTATCCAAGCGGAGGTTACGCTATTGCTTGGGAGTAAGAAGCTCAAGGGGATAAGGAGAGTGCGAGAGTCCTTGACCGGTAAGAGTCCCTCTTATGGACGTAGCATCCCTCAGGCCCTCGCGCCTCCTCCACTAACGGAAGGGAGTCTGCAGCTATATAAACACATAAAACCTCTCTAGAAAGATAAGCCAACTCTCAGCCACTTCGACTGGTGGGCAGCTCTCTCGTACCCCCTTCCTCTCGTGCCCCCTTTTGCACCTTACTCTTACCACTCGCCGACTTAGGCATCAGAGGGTTTTCCCCTGGTTCACAACCCCGGGCCCCCTAATCACTTTCTTCCCTCTTTGAAGAACTCTCGTGAACGCCCTGGATCGGACGGCTCACTGTTGGCACGAGATCATGCCTCTTCATCTGGCACCGTCTGTGGGAAATGAGCGAGAAGCCAGTATGGTGCGAAGAAGCAATAGTAGGAGAGCTACCGACGACAAGGGGAAGGCGTCGACGGTCGTAAACGAAGGGCATGCGTCATCACACTCATTGACTGTTCACCTTCCAAATGACCAGACCAACGCCCCACCCCCGCGCCACCACTGGGGGGACCGCCTACCATGGTGATCCCAGATGCCTTCTGTTCCCTCAATGTTAAACTGGACACCCTCGTTGATTTGATGAGGGCCCAAGTAGTAAGGGAGGAATGGTCCCACCATTCCCATTCAGGTCCTCCCCATCCAGAGGCCTCCCGGCTGACAGTCGGAGGCCACATTATCCGAAGCGGGGCGAATGGTCCTTCTCAACCCCCAACTCCACCTGCGGAGCAAGAGGCCTCCTCCAACCCGCAGGGGAGGAGAAACAAAGCAGGACTGCCCCGTCAACAGGCAAAGATAGCCGCCCCCATCACGGAGTGACAAGGAAGAGACCCGGGCATACCAGGAGCCCCCCAGTGCCATCTCGCGCTCATTCGGAGCTCTCCCTCCAGCTCCGGGACTTCGAGCGGTGATTTACCGAGAAGGAGCGCGCACTCCGCACTCTGTAGCAAAACTTTGTGAGCAAGGACGACGAGGAGCAATCCCCGTTCTCCTTCGAGATCCTAGAGGCTGAGATGTCCCCAAGAGTTTCTCTTCCAACCTTCAAGTCTTACGATGGCCTGGGCGATCCGGCCGGCCACTTTGACAACTTTGATGCCCTGATGACTCTGGACGGGGCAACAGATGCCATCAAGTATCGAGCGTTCGTTACCACCTTGGTGCAAGGAGCTCAGGCTTGGTTCCGAGCACTCGCCCCTGGGAGCATCACTGGCTTCCGACAGTTTGGCTGACTATTTGAGGAGAGCTTCATCGGGAACGGTCCCCCAAGATCAATTACGGGGTTATTGGTGCTCAAACAAGCCCTAGGGAAAAAGTTGTGGGCCTATATCAACCGCTTCAAAGTGGAGGCCCTATGCATCCCCCGCCTTGACGTAGCTTCCACCATCACCGCGCTGACCGAGGGTACCCATGACGAAGGCCTCCGGCGAGAACTGGTGCTCCATCCCCCCCGCCACCCTCGCCAACCTCGTAACCTTGGCCTTGCGTCATGAGGAATGCGAGGAGGTCCTTAGCACCTACCGTGATCCTCTCGGCCATGGAAAAGAGGGGGAAAGGAAGCGATCGTCCGAGCAGACCTCCAGCTATGGAAAAAGGAGGAATCGCGAAGGCGACCGTAAGGAGCCACCAAGGAAGTTCGAGCGGTACACCCCGATGTCCATGTTAGTGTTGGTGTGCTACATGTCAATTTAGGGTCGGGTAGACCCGATATATGTACGATCTTGTTCATTATTAATAAAGTGGTGTTTGAGCGTAAATATGCGATTGTGTTACTTTACGTTGTCCCTAGGATATGTGGTTGTAAAGTCAGCTCGAGATGGGATCTCGAACATGAGATTGACTTTACATGTACACATGCCTTAAACTGTTTCTGGTTGGAGGGTAATCACTAGGGGACTTTGATTACCTATTAAACCAGTACACATGATGTGTCAGTGACCAGTCTCATGGTCATTGGTGCGGGAAACCAACACATATGTGTAGGTGTATGTCCTTGGAGGATGTACACTGAACTGATCCGCTATTGGATCTTCAGGTGGTTGATTATATCTAATGTCAACTGAAGATCCAAATGTCTTAGTAGCATCGTTAGTCCTTTGACTTGAGACATTGATCAGATCTTACACGAGGATTGGAATAGTTTAATTACTAGGCTAAGTGACTTTAACCATAAGTCATGAGTTGCCGAGTCGTTAACCACTCCAGGATACGCGTGAAGATTGTCAATGGTCAAGAAGGGATCGCTCGCTGTCGGGTATATATCAGATAGTTAATGGGTCATGACATTGACGCTCCGTTAAATCCCTTGCCAAGGTCGTGTGAGTTCATTTAGAACGGACGTCATACACTTTAAGGAGGTCATAGTCAAATGGCACGATCATGGGGTTTGACAGAAACCATACCCTCGATCGTACCAGACTCATAGAAGGAGCAAGGGATTAAATCGATGCGGTAACTGTGGACTCACAGGTTCCAGACATGCTGGTTTTAAACCCGGCGTCCTCTAGGATCACGCGGATTTACTTGATCCAATGTGATCAAAGGTTCGGAATAAATTAAACTATTCTTCGGCTCTAGTAGAAGCGAAGAATATGTTTAATTTACTTCTAATTGGGAATTAGAAGTTAATGGGCCTTAAACTAAAGTGACTATGGACCTAGAGGATCACACACAATGGATTCTTGGGTGACGGATTATTATTATACAAATGTATGTATTATTTCTATTTAATTTCTTTTGGAAAGGAGTGTAAATGGAGCTTAATATATATGTATAATAGTAGATAGGATATATATATAATTTTGGTCTTTTGGAGCCCTTTTAGAAAATGACCAAACTCTATATATAGCATCCTACGTGAGTTCATTCGAACTCTTCTCTTCCAACCCTATAAGTTAATCAAGTATTAAGGCTTAAAGGAGAGGATTAGCCTCCCCCTTTCTCCCTCTTGCTCTCTCTCTCTCTCTCTCTCCAGAAGGTGATAGAGCTGGGGAAGGTCGTGACGGGGAGGTACCGTCGCTGCGCAAGGGTCCATGTGGATCTGCTCTAGAGGCCGTACAGCTGTGCGGCTCGATATTCTGCATCGGGCATCGCGGACAGCGTCGTTCCGCACAAGGTGAAACACGCAACCCATAATTAGGGTCTTTGAAACACCTATTAGAGCACAGATTAAGCTTTCCATAGCACCGGGATAGGACAAATAAAGTTTTTGTTATCCGCTGCGTTGCCCGATAGTGCTGTGCGAAACTTTACAGTGGTATCAGAGCCAGGTTCGCGCTTTAGTCGGTGTTTTATCGCCGTTTAGAATCATGTTTTAGGGGTAATTTAAAATCTTCAATTGTTATTGCTAAAAGGGGATGCTGGGCATCTCTGTTCTTCCAAGATGCTGGGCATCACTGGAGCAAATATTTTTTTATATAAATAATAATAATTTGTGTCGGCCCGATTTGGGCGCAGTGCGCCATGGGCGCGGTGCACCCGCGGGCGACCGCGTGGCGGGCGCCCGCGTGGCGCCGCCACGCGGACCCCGCGTTGCGGGCGCCCGCGTTGCAGGTCGCGCCCGCGCCGAGCGCCGGCGGGTCAGCCCGCACATGTATTTTTTTAATTTAAAAAAAATTTACGTTTTTGCCCCTTTTTAATTTATTGTGCTCTAATAAATTAATATATATATTAGATATATATATCAAAATGTACAGTAAATTAAATCGAATTTTATCTAGTAGGTTAATTGTGTTATCTCGATAGTAAATGTCAAATGTTAATTTTTATTTAACCGTGTTAAATTTACTGAGGTGAGATAATTACTATTTACCTCAAGATAAAATAGTAATAATTGAAGTTACTTCAGTAAAATTTAAGTTTTTAAAATTTTAATTATTAGATAATTAAAAAATTTAAATTTTATATTTTATTGAAGTTAAATGTGAAAAATATAATTATTTAATTTTTAATTATTAGATAATTGTTAAATTCAAATTTTAAATTTTAGAAAATTACTAATTGAGGATAATTACATTATTTTAAATTAACTTTCAAACAAAATTGTTGGATAATTAGTTTGAATTTAAATTTAAATTATTGGCATGTTTAAATTTTGAATTTAAATTTGATTATTAGATAATTAAATTTAAATTTAAATTTAATTAATTATCTCAATTAGATGTCCCTGTAGAAAATGGTGGTTCTTTACGTGCTCTACTTTATTTACCTTGTATTGGCCTGCTTTTCTGTTTAATTTTAATTAATCATGCTTCGATTTTTAAAATTAAACAAAGCTGGCCTGTTTTTATTTACATATCCCATTTTTAAATTCAAAAGTAAGGATTATTTTCAGAAATTAACCCTTGATTGATTTTATTTGAATGGGTTGGCAAGTGATCATGGACTTGGAATAATGTAATTAATTAGGATCTGCGAACCTCCTTTCTCTCTCTGTTAAAATTTCAATGTACTTCTATCTTCCTCCGTTGTTGTACTCGCCCTAAGGACTGCTGGAATTTGAGTCACATGTAATTTAATTTTTTCGTCATGCGTGCCGTGTAAAAGTTGTAATTGATGCGGTGTCAGAGTTTGAAAGCGCGGAGCACACCCTACGAGGACGATCCAGCTGCTTCGGAAACGGGCCGGATGTCTTAGTTACATTAGGGTTAAAGTCCATGATCACTTGCGTTTAATTTTACATTGGATGCATTTATTTTTTGTAAACTACTAGGTACGGTAAATATATTGGATATATTTATATTACCACCTAGGGTGAGATCAAGATAAAATTAAATTCCCTCGCGATTAAATTTTAGATCTGGTAAGCGTGGCTCTAGAGTCGTCGTGCCCCTCCATCATTATGGAGTGAATGAACGTCTTCATTTCATGGATTTCTTGTGCTTTCCACAAGGTCCATGAGTTTGGGGACGGGATTAAACTCCAAGACTAGGCCTCAATGGGGTGAGGAATTGAACTCGGCTTTGTTGTACTTTCCACAAGGGTCGGGTCATGAACTCATTGCTATGTAGTAATGATGGTTAGATCTAATCGAGAATATCCTTTGTTGTGCTTTCCACAAGAGGATGATTTCTCGGGGGCCGATTATCGGATATTGCATTAAATGCAAGTGCCTATTGATTGCCCTTGAGATGGTGTATGGCTTGGTGTGCTTTCCACAAGGTCGTACATCAGTCTCGTTGGGATTCCGACCCACTAGGTTGATCTCGCTGGTCTCCCGTTCCATATACTGAGGGTTATATAGTTCGATCGAAAAATAGTGGGACTAACTAAGATAGAAAACTACATCTAAGTTAGAATTTGAACACATGCTAAGTTATCTTTTATTTCTTATCCAGATTACAATGTCGTCGTCCAACCCCCTCCGCAGCATCTTGGATGTAAATAGATTAACTGGACCGAACTACTCGGATTGGCTGCGTAATCTACGCATAGTCCTTACCGTCGAAAAGATTGCGTACGTGTTGGATACGGTTCATTCTGAGCCAACTCCTGATACCGACGAGGGCGAGTTACTGGCTTATGCCAAGTGGTCTGAGAACTCCTCCCTTGCCCAATGTTACATGTTGGCCTCTATGGCTCCCGAGCTGCAGAGGTAATTCGAAAAGACTGATTGTAGAAGTATACTTCTCAATCTACGCCAGCTCTTCGGGGAGCAGGGTAGGATTGAGAGGTATGACATCTCCAAAAGATTTTTCAGGACACGGATGTCTGAGGGTTCATCAGTACATGTCCATGTACTGAAAATGATGGAGTGGATTGAAAGACTCAATGCATTGGGGTTCAAGTTGGATCTTGAACTATGCATTGATCTTATACTCTAGTCATTGCCCGATTCCTTTTCTTCCTTCATCATGAACTTTAACATGAACAGAATTGAAGCAACTCTCCCAGAGCTGCTCAACATGTTAAAGAGTGCTGAAGGAACCATGCAGAAAGATAAACCATCTTCGTCTGTAATGATTGTTGGCCGGGTCAACAAGAAAAGGAAGGCAACCCAAATATCTACCACAAGTAACAAAGGGAAGGGAAAGAAAAAGACCACGGGTAAGTAACTCGTCAAAGTTGACAAAGAGAAGGGCAAGAAGAATGAAAAGGAAGACAAATATTTTCGATGCGGGGAAACTGGGCATTGGAAAAGGAATTGCAAGGTAATTCTTAATGAAGATATTTTTGTCATAGACCTTAATTTGTCATATATGGAATCCACATCATGGGTATTGAATACTGGATGTGCATCTCACATCTGCAATTCTGTGCAGGTGCTGAAAAATAGAAGGCGTCTGGGCAAAAAGGAGATTGAACTGAGGATGAGTAATGGAGCTTTAGTTTCGGCCAAAGCTGTCGGGACTGCACACCTCAGTTTACCTTCAGGAGTCATTCTGGAGCTGAATGACTGTTATTATGTTCCTAATATTATTAAGAACATTATTTCAATCTCTGGCTTGTATAACATTGGATATACATTGACTTTTAATAGCACTGGGTGCTCTATAATGAATAATGGTTTGATCATAGTCAATGGTTCATTAGTCAATGGTCTTTATGTATTAGATACACGTTCTAATGTTATGCAAATTTCCAATGCTGATGAAGTGAATTCTGCATATCTATGACATTGCAGACTTGGTCATGTAGGTGAGAAAAGAGTCTCTCACTTACACTCAAATGGGTATTTGAATTCGTTCGAATACAAGCCATTTGATATCTGTGAGTCGTGTCTCATGGGAAAAATGACCGAGGCTCCCTTTGGTGGACATGGTGAGAGGGCTGTTGACCTTCTCGAGCTCATACACTCGGATGTGTGTAGACCCATATCCATTGAAGCAAAAAGGAGGTTAACTCTATTTCATTTCTTTTATGGATGACTTCTCTAGATATGGCTATGTGTATTTAATGAGACATAAGTCACAAGCCTTTGAGAAGTTTAAGGAATACAAGAATAAAGTAGAGAAACAGACAGGTAAAAGTATAAAGGCTCTTCGATCGGATCGAGGAGTTGAATACTTAAGCTATGAATTCACTTCTTATCTTAAAGACAATGGAATAGTTTCTCAGTGGACTCCACCGTATACACTACATCACAATGGTGTATCCAAAAGGAGAAACATGACCTTGTTAGACATGATCCAATCCATGATGTCTATGTCAGGACTACCCTTGTCTCTCTGGGGTTATGCGTTAGAGACTGCGACTTATTTATTGAATAGGATATCAAGTAAATCAGTTCCTTCTATACCATATGAGATATGAAAGGGCAGGAAACCAAATTTTAATCACATTAAAATTTGGGGGTGTCCTGCCCATGTAAAGAAGAACGATAGTGATAAGCTTGAGTCGAGAACCGATAAGTGTAGGTTTGTGGGATATCCAAAGGAGACGTTTGGATATTATTTCTATCACCCTTCTGAGCAAAGGGTCTTAGTGGCCAAGAGAGCTGTATTCCTGGAAAGAGAATATCTACTCCAGAAAAATAGTGGGAGCCAGATAGAATTGGACGAGGTCCAAGAATCACAACCCATAGACACAAACTCATTAGATTAGATTGTATCGCTTGATCCTATTCAAAGTGAAACACTGACACTACGGAGATCTGGTAGATTACCAAGAGAACCCGAGAGATATGTTGGACATGTCTCAGAAGGGTCCTCTAAGGTATGTATCGATGAGGATGATGATCCTCAGGGTACCAGGAGGCGATCCGTAGTGTAGACTCCGAGAAATGGCAAGAGACAATGGATTCAGAGATCCAGTCCATGTACACCAACAAAATTTGGAACTTATTTGATGTACTCGAAGGGAAGGTCCCTATTGGCTGTAAATAATTTTTCAAAAGGAAAATCGGTGCAGATGGACATGTTGACACATAAAAGGCTAGACTAGTGGCGAAAGGATATCGTCAAAGGCACGGCATTGACTATGACGAGACTTTTTCGCCGGTAACCATGGTTAAATCAATCAGAATCCTCCTTGCCATTGCTGCATACCTGGATTATGAGATTTGAAAAATGGATGTGAAGATAACTTTTCTTAATGGAAATCTGTCACAAGAGGTGTACATGGTACAGCCTGAAGGATTCACCTCCAAGCTACATCCTAATAAGGTATACAAACTTCAAATGTCCATTTATGGATTAAAACAGGCATCTAGAAGCTGGAACTCTGTCAAATCTTTCAACTTCATTCGGAATGAAGATGAACCATGTGTTTACAAGAAGGTCAGTGGGAGCTCTGTGACCTTCTTGGTCCTTTATGTTGATGACATCTTACTCATTGGGAATGATGTAGAGATATTGACATCAACTAAGTCTTGGTTGTCCAAGACTTTCTCCATGAAGGATTTGGGAGAAGCATCCTATGTGCTGGGCATAAGGATCTATCGAGATAGATCTAAAAGGATGCTAGGATTATCCCAATCCATGTACATAGACACTATCCTCAAAAGATTTAGGATGGAAAATTTCAAGAGAGGTCTCATTCCCATGAGACATGGAATTTACCTATCCAAGGGGATGAGTCCTAAAACTTCTGAGGAGGTGGCACACATGAATAAGGTACCCTATGCTTCGGCGATAGGGTCAATCATGTATGCAATGCTATGTACAAGGTCTGATGTTGTCAATACTTTAAGCATTATCAGTAGATATCAGGCAAATCCAGGCGAAGAGCACTGGAAGGCAGTAAAGGGCATCCTTAAATACCTGCGAAGGGTTAAGGATCTTTTTCTGCTTTATGGAGGAGAGGACCTACAGCTTAGAGCTTACACAGATTCTAGTTTCCAGTCAGATCCAGATGACTACAAATCCATGTCTGGATTTGTATTCATGTTGAGTGGAGGGGCAGTCAGTTGGAGAAGCTCCAAGCAAGACACGACTGCAGACTCGACGACGGAGGTGGAATATATTGCTGCAACTGAAGCTGCTAAAGAAGCCGCCTGGATGAAGAAATTCATCTTGGAACTTGGCGTAGTTTCTGAGATATCAGCTCCCATCCCATTATTTTGTGATAATAATGGGGCCATTGCCCAGGCGAAGGAACCGAGATCTCACCAAAGGTCAAAGTATATTCTCAGGCGCTTTTACCTTATTCGGGAGATTGTTGATCGTGGAGATGTGGCAGTAGAGTGTGTACCGTCAGAAGATAACATAGCAGATCCACTGACTAAGCCTTTGACACAGACTGTATTTGAGCGTCATCGGGATAAGATGGGCCTCAAAGTTATGGGCAATTGACTGTAGTTCAAGTGGGAGATTGTTAGTGTTGGTGTGCTACAGGTCAATTTAGGGTCGGGTAGACCCGATATATGTACGATATTGTTTATTATTAATAAAGTGGTGTTTGAGCGTAAATATGCGATTGTGTTACTTTACGTTATCCCTAAGATATGTGGTTGTAAAGTCAGCTCGAGATGGGATCTCGAACATGAGATTGACTTTACATGTACACATGCCTTAAACTGTTCCTGGTTGGAGGGTAATCACTCGGGGACTTTGATTACCTATTAAACTAGTACACATGATGTGTCAGTGACCAGTCTCATGGTCATTGGTGCGGGACACCAACACATATGTGTAGGTGTATGTCCTTGGAAGATGTACACTGAACTGATCCGCTATTGGATCTTCAGATGGTTGATTATATCTAATGTCAACTGAAGATCCAATTGTCTTAGTAGCATCGTTAGTCCTTTGACTTGAGACATTGATCAGATCTTACACGAGGATTGGAATAGTTTAATTACTTGACTAAGTGACTTTAACCATAAGTCATGAGTTTCTGAGTCGTTAACCACTCCAGGATACGTGTGAAGATCGTCAATGGTCAAGAAGGGATCGCTCACTGTCGGGTATATATCAGATAGTTAATGGGTCATGACATTGACGCTCCGTTAAATCCCTGGCCAGGGTCGTGTGAGTTCGTTTAGAACGGAAGTCATACACTTTAAGGAGGTCATAGTCAAATGGCACGATCATGGGGTTTGACAGAAACCATACCCTCGATCGTACCAGACTCATAGAAGGAGCGAGGGATTAAATCGATGCGGTAACTATGGACTCACAGGTTCCAGACATGCTGGTTTTAAACCCGGCGTCCTCTAGGATCACGTGGATTTTCTTGACCCAACGTAATCAAAGGTTCGGAATAAATTAAACTATTCTTCGGCTCTAGCAGAAGCGAAGAATACGTTTAATTTACTTCTAATTGGGAATTAAAAGTTAATGGGCCTTAAACTAAAGTGACTATGGGCCTAGAGGATCACACACAATGGATTCTTGGGTGACGGATTATTATTATACAAATGTATGTATTATTTCTATTTAATTCCTTTTGGAAAGGAGTGTAAATGGAGCTTAATATATATGTATAATAGTAGATAGGATATATATATAATTTTGGTCTTTTGGAGCCCTTTTAGAAAATGACCAAACTCTATATATAGCATCCTACGTGAGTTCATTCGAACTCTTCTCTTCCAACCCTTTAAGCTAATCAAGCATTAAGACTTAAAGGAGAGGATTAGCCTCCCCCTTTCTCCCTCTTGCTCTCTCTCTCTCTCTCTCTCTCTCCAGAAGGTGATAGAGCTGGGGAAGGTCGTGCCGGGGAGGTACCGTCGCTGCGCAAGGGTCCGTGTGGATCTGCTCTAGAGGTCGTACAGCTGTGCGACTCGATATTCTGCATCAGACATCGCGGACAGCATCGTTCCGCGCAAGGTGAAACATGCAACTCGTAATTAGGTTCTTTGAAACACCGATTAGAGCACAGATTAAGCTTTCCATAGCACCGGGATAGAGCAAATAAATTTTTTGTTATCCGTTGTGTTGCCCGATAGTGATGTGCGAAACTTTACAGTCCACTCCCGTGTACGAGATATATCAGGAGATCAAAGACTCGGGTCTGCTCCGCCGAACCGAGCCAATGAAGGCTGACCCTAGGTGCCGCAATCGCTGGAAGCACTGGCAGTTCCATGACGACCACGTCCATCACACTGGTGACTGCCAACAGCTCAAGGACGAGATTGAATGTCTCATCTGCCTCGGGCATCTGGCCCAGTATGTGGCCGAGAGTCGGGACGCTCATGTGGACCCCGTGGAAGAAATCGACAACCGCCCCCGAGGGATTCACGTTAATGTCATTTCGGGGGGAACGGCCTCCGGGGGAGATAGCAACCAATGGATAAAGTGCCATGTCGAGTGAGCCAGTCGATCCGTGGAATCCGCTAAGCCCTCGACTCCGACAAACGAATAACTGGCCCTAGTGTTCTCCGACCAAGATTTAAAGGGAGTGGTTACCCCTCATGATGATGCTCTTGTAATCTCAACGACTATCAATCACTGTAATGTAGGTAGGATACTAGTCGATAATGGCAGTGCACACTATGTTTTATTGTATACCTATTTCTTAAAGATGGGTGAAAATCTGTCGAAGCTGCGTCCAGTCCGAACCCCTCTCTGTGGGTTCAATGGTCAAGTTACTTACCCCGAGGGAGCCCTAAACCTGTCTGTTACTCTCGGGACTCCCCCCAGAGCCGTGACTTTTGTGGCGAACTTCATTGTGGTTAAAAGGATAACGGCCTATAATGTCATCTTCGGCTGAGGCATCATCGGTCGAATAAAGGCCGTGCCCTCCACCTACCACCAAAAATGAAGTTCCCCACTAAATTTGGCACATGAGAGGTCTGAGGTAATCATGCAACAACTAGAAGGTGCTATGTAATCTCAGTGGAAACTATGCGCACCGAGGACGTGAACAAGCCGGGGTCCAGGTATTATCAAGGATAAAGTAGCGACAGGCAAACCCGGTGGGGAGCTGCTGCCAATCTTCCTCAAAGATGACCCTGAAATAAGTGTATGCCCTGCAAGCCAATCACTTATGAAGTGATGACATCATTTCTTATATGTTCTCATTCATATTTATGATAATTTCTTCATTATGTCTTATTTATTTATGCGTATTGTCACTTGACATGATGAAGTCCTTGAATGCAGGCTATGAAGGTTGAATCATAATGATACACACATCTTACACACACTCACGTGTTCGATAGATCTCTGCTCAAATAGTGCAGCAGATCCTTCTGTCTGCCACAATTTCGGATTGCTTCATCAAGCCAGCCAACTCCTTACCTCTATCATTCTGATACTTAGTGTATCTAAGTTTTGCTCTATTATTTCTAAGCACTGTGTTGAAACTTCTGTGTGCTAAAACCATAGCTTCATCTGATTAGAAAATTTTAAAATGGGCATAACCAATTCACCCCCCTCTTGATTACGGTTGCACCAAGGGACCCAACACTTCCTGACTAGCCTTCTATGTCCTATCACATCTTCAAGGATTCAACTCCATGTCTCAGATCTCCGGAAGATCTTGCACCATCAACTCTGTGCATTGTTTATAATTGTAGCCCATATTTTAAAATCTAAGTCTCATTGCTAAATCCTTCATCATCTAACCTATCGTTTGAGCGATCATCCATTCATGTACATCATCCATCTATTAAGAGCCAAACATCGTCTAAGTCATCATCTACTCCTGGTAAAATCTCAAGTTCATTACCTGCTTATATCATCTACTCGCCGCCATGTAAGTCCCCATATTAGATGACCCTTCCATCTAAATTAAACTTCTCATCCAAATACCTATTGTTCTTCATCCAATCCTTCCGTCTATTCGCAATGCACCGTCTATCTCTCGTCGCCTACTGATAGCCTAATGTCTAGGTCTTTCGTCTAACCTTCATAGTCATTGTCTATCTCTTTCTTCAACTTGGACAGAATATCATCTAACGCCCATCGCCTATCGCCTATCACTCTCTCTTAGACGGAATTCCGTGTAATATCTATCACTTCGTCTATCACCTATTGGCTACCATCTATCGCTCCCTCTTAGATGGAACATCGTTTAATGTTATCGTCTATCTCTCATCATCTATTCTTCCTTAATACCATCTAACTCTAGAACACCACCTAATTATTTCATTTTAACTAAGTGAGCTTATCCAATTGATTCTTGAAAGGGAGATCTTATGCATATTAATATAAATAGACATAAATATATCTTGGACCCTTTTCATTGTGAGATTTAATGTATTTTATGCTTTAAAATTTAGGATGCTACACTTTCATACCGCCAGTGAGGTATGCTTTTTAGATTTCTTTTGCTCTGATTAGTTGTTGTGGAAATTCGGGTTATTTTTTGGCAACCATATGTTAGGAATCGGAGTACCTGTAGGGATGGACAAACAATAGAGGAGGAAGAAAGAAGGGGGAAGAGAAGATCAAACCACAAGAACACAGGGATTTACGTGGTTCGGAGGCGATGTGCCTTCCTACATCTACGGCCGCACTGAGATCTCTTATTTCGCACACACTATCACGATTACAAGGGATGCTGCCTTTATATATAAGGAGCCTATTGCAACTCTCCTGGGTGAAATTATAATAATATCCCCCAAAATTTTCGCCAACATCAATATCCGCGAAAGGACAGAGGGGAGCCTACCAATATCCGGATCAGACTCCACACTCCTCCAACACCATAACTTATCCGAAAAGAAAAAAATAGATTGAGTACGTATGATGGGGTGGAGTCTCTGCACAAGAATCATACATGGGAGTCAGAGGAACTCCCTAAGGGAAAGAAAGTCATAGGATGCAAGTGGGTCTACAAGAAGAAAGAGGCATAAGGAGAAAGGTACAAGACAAGATTGGTAACCAAGGGGTACTCATAAAAGGAAGGGATATGTTACAATGAAATATTTTCCCCAGTGGTGAGACATATGTCTATCAGAATTCTATTAGCCAATGGCGTCTCGGATGGATTTGGAGTTAGAACAGTTAGATGTCAAAATGGCCTTTTTACAAGGTGAACTTGAGGACCAGATTTTCATGGAGTAACTTAAAGAATTTAAGGTAGTTAGAAAAGAAAATCTTGTATGTAAGTTGAAAAAGTCACCGTAAGAGATAGTGGTGCAAATATTTTGACACATTTATGATGAGGATTGGCTACATTCGCTGTGAGTATGATTGTTGTGTTTATTTTAAAAATCTCACAAAAGATATATATATATATATATATCTACTTGATGTTACATGCGGATGATATGTCGATTGCTGTTAAGTGTACGGACGATGTTAATCATCTGAAATTTTTATTGTGCAAAGAGTTTGAAACGAAGGATCTAAATGATGCTGAAAAGATCCTTGGGATGCCGAGAAATCTTAACCTAAGTATATTCCCCAGAAAGGCATGCAGCATAGGTCCGGTCTAGTTGTACTTTTGTTCTTGTTCTTACAAAGTAGGAAACTGAAGAAAGTTAAGTTTCCGTGGACGTAGGAGACACCGTCAATCGAATCACGTAAATCTATGAGTGTAATGTCCCTCTCTTTCTCATCTTCTTCTGCATTCTCTCTTCTTCTATGCATCTTTATTTGCGTACGAGTGATCCGTCGACATCATCTTCTTGCGGTGAGAACGAGGCTTCCGCCACTGCCGTTCAAGAGTCTAGTGATCTCTCTAGAGGCGACAGATCGCAACACAGTGAGTATATCTCAGCTGAAGAACGACCTTGAGCTACCATAAGACCGTTATTAGTTCTCAACCGAAGGATTATACTTTGGAGTAGTGATGAATCGAGTACCACTTTATCCGGACTGGGTTTGTTTACTGTTGAGTCAATCTTGAACTGCGCTCAAGTTGTTTGAATAGCGAACGAATTACTAAGTTCTGTTTTGTTCAACTTGTTTAATAATCAAATCTAGCTAGTTCAATTAGGTTTTTGAACATTAAATAGTCCCAAGCCTTTAATTTGATGCTTATCAACTTGTTTGAACGACCAAGTAAATGAAATCAGGTATTGATTTGTCTTGATCCTATACTTAATATATTAATCATGTCATTAAATAAGATATATTTGAATTAGAAGCGAACCGCTGAATTATCATAACTATATTATTAAAGGAATATAACCCAATCTTAATCAAACTTATTAACGAACATGAATAGGTTGGATATTCTTAATATTAGAGTCAACTCATTCATTAACCAAATCTAGTAAGATAATCTGACCCATTTATTTAGTCCGACAACTCGAATTGAATTTTTATCGAATCATATTCACAAATTATTCATAGAAATTTAAATGTTCACCTTGCATCTCACGTCACGATATTATGGTTTGTCGTGTCAGTATCGATCTGTCGCATTGTGTTTGGGTCACAGTGAGATAGTCGATTCGATTTGAGATAACTCGAGTCTCTTAAGAGTTTTTTTTTAACTGAAAAGTAATATTTACAAGGTGGGAAATATGAGGGAATCCGTTTATCTTTTCATTGTGGAAGGAATAGGACGTGTCACCCCGACCACCAGACAAGCGATTTTTTATTAAGAGTAGAAAGAAAGAAACGTGTAACATGAGAGGAGATATAAGAGACGAGTAAGATCCGAGAGAGGGGTAACTACTTTCATTAAATTCAAATTAATGAGAATCAAATCATATCGTATCTAAACTGAAACGAGTAAATACTAATCACCGATACACTAAACCTTGCACAGCACCTGGTATTTGCTAACCAGCCTCACCCTTTCCTGGTCCCGGAGTTTTCAGCACAAACAAAGAGAAGGGTAACTGTTTGGTGGGTTCAATGGAAGGAGCAGAGAAACAAACAAAAAGCGTTCAAACTCTGGCGAAGGCGCGCTTCCTTTGACACTCGGAACCTCCTGAGGCGGCGTATTTGCCGAGGCCGGTTGACGGGAAGGAGAGACGATAGAGAGAGAGAGAGTCACGGGCATGCATTTAAGAGCATGGCCGGCAAGTGGCCAGCCTTCCTAGGGTTGGAGTGGGGATGCATCCGGTTGAAAGAAATGGGATCAAGAGAAAGATGAGAGACATCATCCCCGGATGCCGAATAATAAAATACATCACAGAGAAATATCTAACTCGTGTAAAGATTGGGAGGACTGACCCAAGGGTCTGGAGTGGTAACTCGAACCAGGGGTTCGAATTGACTTTCTCTTTTGTTTTTTTGTTTTGTTTTTTTGGGGGGTGGGTCAGGGAACGTGATTAGGGGAGGGAGAGAAGACGGGGACGGGGGAGGGAAACCTACCTGAACTGGAAAGGGCCTCTTTGTTATTCGAAATTTAGAATAGGTTTAACTCAAATACGTCACCCGCCGGTGGCGTATTCGAACGCAGGAGGTGAAATGAAAAAAAAATTCGGAGTTTTCGTTTAATTTTTGATTATTTTACGTTGTTAACTTATGCACCGAGTTAAAACAGAATATAATCGAGACCGACGAAATCGGGTGACAATCGACACGTACGTCATCCAGATTAAGTGACGGAGCTAAAAATATTTGAAAGGGAGATAAAATATAATTAATATAATAAAAAATATTTATTTTCATTCAAGTAGAAGATATTTTATATGTGAGTTATCCACGACGGGTCTTCGTATTCTGAAAGCGTTATATTATTACTTCATCGTCGATACTCTCAAATGTCTCCTTCTCAATATATGTCACAAAGTTATCATTCATCCATTGATCATCATAAAAATTACTTCAACTTTAAAATCAGGTGCAGTGTTTTCGACGAGTGGGAACTTACTTTGTATTATATAATCGACATAATGAATCACAAACAGGAACAACCGAGAGGGAGAGCCAGGTTAAACTACTAAGACATACAAAATTCTCGTGATTAAAAATACACGAAATAATAATTAAAAATAAAGATAAAATTAAAGTCATGAATGAAATATCTTCCCCAGATAAAATTCCATGGTAAAACCCTGCGATTCCAACAAAAGGCACCAAATAGATAATAAGAGAATTGAGTCAGGAGAAAAACTCACCGTATTGACAGAGAAACTCCTCGGAGTGGAGTGGGTTGTGGGGGGCCGGACGTGCGGATCGGAGAGACCTACTACAAACCTGTAAATCAAGCATGTGCATAGCCCGATAACCTTTTTTTATTTATACTCAACCATCAAAAAATAATTATACATAGTTACAGATAAAGTTTCTCAGCCGGTAACTGCAATACCTTTTTACGGTTCTAATGTGATGCTTTTATCCTCTTTTACCTCTTTTAGGTTTCTATCTTACAAAAGAAAATCTCCATCATCGATTTACGATTAAACAACTAACCAATGAATGTGGGTGATAAATACTCACCGTCAATAGACATTTTAACTTAATCGTAAAATCTAGATATCCACCATCGTAGACATCTAATGGGCCCAAAAAATCCAACAGTGGGTGGGGGGCAAATGTAAAGAGAGAGAGATTTACCCAAAGTCAAGGGGGGCAATTGCCCCCCCTTGCCCCCCTTGGCTCCGCCACTGCCCAGATTTCGTTGTCCCGTTAACAAAGAGACCCCAAGAGAAGCCCAAGGCCCGAATGACTTATGGGGTTTTGTATTGGTATGTCTAAAATTTAGAGTATTATCTAAGACTGTCAATAGATCGGGCTCGAGTCAAGCTTAACTTGACATGATCTTAACTCTACTCATCAATTTTAAAGTCCGAGTTCAACCCAGGTACAAACTATGTCGAGTCGGGTTGGGCGGGACGTGACTTTTTACGTACGTGACTCCAGCCCAACCCAACTCAGTTCGACAAATTAAATAAAAAATAATATAAATATATAAAACTTATAATTTCATTAAATTAATTAAAATTTTAGATGTTAATTTATTTAAAAATAAAGTTTTTAATTTTTAATTTAATAAAATAAGATATTTTTTATAATTAAAATTTCAAAAGGAGAGAGAAAAAATACCGACCAAACTCAAAATCTTGGCCCAAGTTATGGGCCTAGTTGAGATGAATTTTTAGACCGGATTAAAAATACGTGGGCCGATAAAGATTTACTTTACAAGTGAATTGTCTACGATGAATCTTCATATTCTGAAAGTGTTATATTATTACCCTCTAGTTGAGATGAATTTTTAGACGGGACAAAAAATGCGTGGGCCGATAAAGACTTAAGACGTCGACAGATTCGTCGAGTTGGCTCCATCCATTGACTCGACTAAAAATCTGTGAGCGGATAAAGATCTGACGTCTACAGATCCCGTCGAGTCGACTCGTCCCGTTGACAACTTTAGCATCACGTACGACGATCACCGAGGAGACCAAAATTATCGGGGAGAAGCGACTCCGATGTGTCGGGGAGGCACTGTTTCGCTCGTGCCACCGGCACAAGTCTAGTCGTGAGGGTGTGGGGAGATCGTGTGGCAGAGGGGGTGCGGGGGCGGGTGGGGGACCGCCCAGGCCGCGGCCATGTGGCCGCCGTTAAACCATATCAGAGGGTAACAGGGTCGGCCACGCCGGCCCATTTATTAGGTGGCCATGTAACGAACCGGGACGCGTGTGCTCCCGCGCGCTACCCCCGGTCCAGCAGTGGCCTGAGCGCTAGCCGAGCACGGGACCAGGGGGGCCAAGATCTGGTCCATGGTCAGCCAAAATTTGGCTCATTTGTCCCTGGTTGGGTTCACCCCGACCGGGGCGGGGGGAAGAAGTGGGACCCAGCTGGGTTGGGTTATGCGTTGGGATATAAAATTATTTCTCCATCTTCGAGTGGGTTAAATTTGGTGAATATATATACTCGCAGGTTGGTTGATGTGCCGCAAAATATTGTAAATATCTGTTTCAAAATCACGTTCTTAGAACTTAGAAAAATAAAATCTCTGATTTTAAATTCACTAATTTTAAATTTTTCATTTTAGTTTTCAGTAATCTTAGACTAAAATAGAAATCGATTTTAAAAAAGTGTCATATGTGTCGACTGATTTTGACATCTAATGACCTATACTACTTCAAACGAAAGTAAAATACCATAAAAATAATGTATGGCATCCTAAATATAAGAAAAATATCATTCACGACATTTTACGGTGTTTTACATCATAATATGGCGCACCAAATGACACCCTAGTTTTGGAACCATGAATCTTTCGGGGCTGTTTGATAAACAATGAGGATGGGAGAACGTATGTGAGAGAAAATGGTGGGTCTCATCGCTCTCCTCACACATAAGAGAGTTAATCGAGCGTTTAACTCAAACGACCCAAGTCGCTTATGTTAACCGTGCTCAACTATCAAATAGTCTCTTAGAGTTTTTTTTACATATATATCCCTCTAAATTATTTATTGTCAAATATATCTCTCATTTAGGTATATTATCGCGAATACACTTCAAATATTCATAAATGTTGTAGTTATGTCCGCGTGCTTTAATGACGTCAACAGGTGAATATTCCGTGAAATATGGCATCTAACACCGTTAGGATATGTGAAGTACCTAAAATATCTTTAAGAATTTTTTTCATATATATCCTCTTTACTATCAAATATACCCCTTATTTAGGCATATTATCATGAATACCCTCTAAATACCCCGAATGGTTGCCGTTATGCCCTCGCCGTAACTCCAATGTATTTAACCTAAGTTAGATGTGAGTTAAAGAATAAAATACCTAACATATCCTTAATTAATAAAATAAAAAATATATAGTTATCCTCTCTCTCTCCCTCTCTCTCGGCTAAAACCCTAGTTGGCGGGGGGGAGCAGTAGAGAGAGGGGGGCCTCGCCAGTAGTGGGAGAGGGGGGCGAAGTAGGAGGTGGAGGGAGACCTTACCAACAGTGGTGGGTGTGGGGGAAGGGAGAGTAGCAGGGAGAGGGGGGGCATAGTAGGAGGTGGATGGAGGCCTTGCCAGCAGTGAGGGGTGTGGGGGGAGGGAGAGTAGCAGGGAGAGGGGGGGCCTAGCCGACGATGGGAGGGGGACGGAGCAGGAGGTGGAGGGGGGTATGGCTAGCGATGGAGGAGGGGTGGGGGTGGAGCAAGAGGTGGAGGGGGACTCGTCAACGATGGGAGGGGGGGCTCGTCGGAGTAGCAGGGAGAGAGGGGGGCTAGTCGGAGGTGAGAGGGGGGAGGGGAGGGGAGGGAGGGTTCTCTCTCTCTCGATAAGGATATTTTGAGTATTTCACATACCCTAACAGTGTTATATGACATATTCTACGGAATATTCCTCTCCCGTCGATATCAATAAGTTATAGGGACATGACTATAACATTTATGTCTATTTAGAGGGTATTCATGGTAAGATGCTTAAATGGCAGATATATTTGACAATAAAAAACTTCAGAGGTGTATATATGTAAAAAATTCTTATGTTTTATTTTGTTAACCCAAGATAAGTTAGGTATTTTATTCTTTAAGAGTTACGGCGAGGGCACAGCCGCACTCACTCCGGGTATTTGGAAGATATTCACGATATTATGTCTAAACGAGGGATATATTTGATAATAAAAAATTTTGTAAGTGTATAAATGTAAAAAAATCTAATCTTTTATATCAGGGTTTGCCGACCCGCCCGACCCGGCCGACCCGGTCTCGGTGCGGGACGGGTCGGGTCGGGTGGGTCGCAAAGCGACCCGGTCCGCCCTTTGGCTCTCCACGCGATTTTTTTGGAATTTTTTTTAAAATTTTTAAGAAATTTATTTTGAAAGATTAAATGGTATATATATATTTAAAAATATTAGAATGTATAATTTATTTATGATAATAGATCCATACTACATTATACATATTAAATTATATAAAAATTACATATTACACTGCTTAATTAAACATCATATTATATATAATACATAAAAATTTATTTTAATTACTAAATATGTAAAAGTAAACAGTGACATAATAATGACATTCATTCATGAAGTATAAAATACAAAAACTCACTAATCCGTGTCCATCTGTGAAGTCCGAATCCCAAAACTCACTCATCCTCCTCATGTGTGTAATCCGAAACCCAAAACTCACTAATCCTCATCATCAGTGAAGCCCGAATCCCAAAACTCATCATCAGATACATGAGACTGATCACCCGTATAATCTAACTCTATCCTAGTTGGTGGAGGTACTGCCTCACGAAGCTCTGCTTCGTATGGATCGTTCACAGTGACATACACATTAGCCTGCTCAGTACATGCTTGTTCGTCTTCGTCACTGGGTGTCCATGCACATTCCTCCTCGTTGCTGCCACTTGGGCGCCCGCTCACTGCCGCTTGATCCCTTTTCTTCTTTTTTTCCTTTTCTTTCATCTCAGCTCTCTTCTCACGCAGGTGTCTAGCCATTGCAAGTTTCACATCTCTAGGCACACGGGTACACCCAGCAACCTCAGAGTATCCTGCCCCGGCTCCTCCGGCCAAATGCTTCTTCAACCGAGACACCCCTCCTCCCCGGTGTTCTATTTTACAATAGTTACAACGCCAGCACCTACGGTTGCCATCCAACAAAACTCCGTGTGACCACCCAATATCATTTGTTCGTTCCTTAGGAGCCATATTAAGTACTTAACTGTATCTCCTAAATGTAAAAATTACAAATCATATTAAGTACATTATTTTAAACAGAGACTAACAATGAAAATAATATCATTATTTCTACAATATGCAAGACTAAATTCAATATTTACTACATGTCAATATAATTTAGTTCAAAATAATATCATTATTTCTAAAACATGCATATAATGCTAATTTTTTATTTAATAGACCTACATTTAGTTTAAATTAATTTGTAACATATTTATCACTAATTATATATTTATAATTATAAACATGTCTAATTAAATTAAATTATATTAAATTATTTATCAGTAATTATTTATATTATATTAAATTATTTTACGTCTACAACTAATAATGAAAATAATATCATTAATTCTATAAAATTAAATTTAAATTTTAATACATCTCAATTAAATCTAATATTTAAACATTAATTAAATAATATATCAAACATAAATATATTTCTACAACATGAATTAAACGATCTTTATATTATTTCTACAACCAGAATTAAATAATATATCAATATATTAAATTCTACAAGATGAATTAAATAAAAATTATATTTTTCTTACAACATAAATTCAACCTGACATCAAAAATAATATTAAACAATGACAATCTAACAAATTTTATTCATATATTTTTAAATTAAAAAAAGATATTACATTTTTAAAAATTAAAATTTTTTCCTCCCCCCCCCCACCCCCACGGTCGCACACCCCCCCCCCCTCATCCCCCCACCGCCTGCCGGTGGCAGACGCCCAGCACGGCAGCACCCCCACCCCCCCCGTCCCCCCACGGCGGCCCCCGTCCCCCCCCTGTCCCCCCCCCCGCCCCCCCACGGACGCACAGCAACACCCCCCCCCCCCCCGTCCCCCCACGGCGGCCCCCGTCCCCCCCCTGTCCCCCCCCCGTCCCCCCACGGACGCACAGCAACACCCCCCGTCCCCCCACGGCGGCCCCCGTCCCCCCACGGACGCACAGCAACCCCCCCCCCCGGTCCCCCCACGGCGGCCCCCGTCCCCCCACGGCGGCAGACGCCGGCCCCCGTCCCCCCACGGACGCACAGCAACCCCCCCCCGTCCCCCCACGGCGGCCCCCGTCCCCCCACGGACGCACAACAACCCCCCCGTCCCCCCACGGCGGCCATGACGCCCAGCACCCCCCCCCCCCCGGCGGCAGACGCCCCACCCCCGACTATTTTAAAAAAATTTAACTTACCTACCTCCGATCGCCGCCCAACGCCGCCGTCGGCCGCTCAAATCGCCGTCCGAAGATCCTGCTCGCCGTCCGCCGCCGCTGCACCGCCGTTCGTCGGTGGGAGGGGTGGAGCTCTTCCTCCCCCTTCGGCCCGTTAAATGGGCGAACCGCCCCCGACCCGCCGTACCGAGCCGGGTCCCGCCTCGCACCGGAGCGGGACGTGGCGGGACGCACGGGACCTTGCGGTCCAGTGCGACGCGTCCACGACCCCCAGCCCGCGCGACCCGGTGCCCGCCTGGGTCGGGTCGGGTCGTGCGGGTCGGTGCGGGTCGAGGCGGGACGGCAAACCGTGTTTTATATCAGAAATTTGCACAGAATGATTATTGGGTTTTGTCTGATGTTTGCCTCCCATTGCCAGCTCCCGGGATACACGCCGGACGAGGCCAATGGGCACCCGACAGCCTTTAACCTTTCCTCCAACACCCGACAGGTATTGTTCTATTTGCTGGACGTCATGTATTCTACCCCCCACAGAGTTTTATCTCAGTATTTTCCCACACAAACTCAGTGTTGGAAGAAGGATATCAGTAATTTTCTCAAATTTTGTCCAGATGACTAATCCATTCCTCAGGAAAGAGTGCATTATAGCCTTTGATGATTGAAGTGATTTGCACGGAGCCCACTACTTGCAGTGATGGTCTCACCACCTCCCCCCTTGGAGTTGAAAGAGATCTCGAGTTCCTCCTCCCCGTTAAAAAAAAGAATACCCAACAAAAAAAAGTAACTTTCGTAGGTTCACACGAGTCTAAAGTTGCTCCAAAACTTTGGATTCTTAGGTTACAATGTTGTTTAAGCCATAATTAAATTTAATTAGATATATTAGATTCTTTTTATGCAATATTTCTATTGCTTTTCATCATGCCCAACTAAAAGCTCTGAATTGGACCTTCTTAAATTTGGTAAGGGTGAGATTCTTACGAAAAAGTTAGCTGATATATTAATGTGTAACAATAAATCATAACTATTCGTTTTTTTTCATGTCGAAAGTGAAAGATGACTTCCAACTAAAAATTTTGCCAAACACGCTCTTAATAATTTGGGACCCTGAGAAGCTTGCTAATTGAGCTTCTCACTGGTGGTCATTTTCGGCGCACTACAAAGAGACGCACAAAACTTCGTTTCCAGAAGGCCTCACGCAACATTCGTCCTCAAAACGTGTACCGCCAAACACATCCTATGCCAATTTCCCGGAAGCAATGAGACAATAAACAAAAAAAGGTCCGAGCCCACTGCTCGTCAGCATGAAGAGGAGGAGTGTCTGATTGAAGTATGGATTACCGAATAAACGTCTGCAAAAAGAACATAGTACTCAAGTTCATAGCGCTCAAATCGCACAGGTCAAATCATTCGATCCGTATCTGAACTCCCTTTTCTACTTCCCAAAGCCCATCTTTTGGGTTTACTCCATCCTCCTGTGGTAAACATCACAAACATATCTGTTTAATTGTTCTCCAAATACTTTTGTTGAGAATGTCTGTGACACATGGTTGTGTGCTTCTTCGCCCATCCTCGCTGCCATCTCAGGATCGCCTGCGAGCTTGTACATGGCCTGTGAGAACTCCGGAGGTGTTGGGTCACAGAGAAAGCCAGTTATCCCATGCTTTATTGTCTCCGTGGGGCCACCGCTGTTGCATGCAATGACAGGCTTCCGAGCTGCCATTGCTTCCAACGGGACAATTCCGAAGTGTTCATCCTGCATGGGCAAAGTGAAACAGGAACAGTTAAGCAGGCACAGTCCTGCATGTGCATTACGCATATCGTGAACCAAACCCCAGAAGCCAACCTTCAATGCCCCCAACCATCAGATGATGTGCAATTATCCTTGGATATCAAAAATATTAGGAGAGATTCTAAAGAGAGCTTTTAAGATGCCCATGGATAGACCAATGCTCCAGGTCAACGTGGTTGCTTGGCTATAGTCTGCTTCCAAAGTATTCCAATTGAAAGAACGCAATAGATGGATAAGGGTTCATATGGAGGTTCTGACAGGACCTCTTGGAGGAGCAGATGGAAGTTCCTTCCAATAGACTGGCGGTTAGTTCAACCAGAGGGAATCAAGACAACTTGATCAATGAGCAGAATTCAGCAATTCTCCATTCACCCATTCTCGGGGAGTCTGCATGTGCGACTAAACCTAAATGATTGGCCTTAAAAAACCATGCAGCTATGGAGCTTATGAATCTCTTTTATGACAACTTCCACGGGGAAAATATCAAGTGCAGTGTATGATCAACATTTTACCTTAGGAGTATAAATAACACAAACACATTCCGAGAGCAAAGCATTTCTTTCCGCTGTTGAACAAGATGTAACGAACCTAACTTGATCAGAGATTCCTTCAGTTTCTGCTAGCCCTTTAAGCTCTTTGAGGTACTCCACATTTTCTGGCAGACGTTTGTCATAGCCACCTAATATAACCAAGGTAAGAATATATAAACACTGTTAATGACAAATGTATCCCATTGTTGTCACGAAAGAAATTTAAAAGCAGGTAAACATATTAATTATATATTTTAAACACACAGGAAAGACACACAAATGGGAAAGCATTTCGAGTCTCCTTGTTGCTTTCGATAGCATCGAAATTCCAACTAAAATTATCCTTAAAGAATGCATACAAGGTTACCGCACCAAGTGTCAAAGGCAAAAGACTCACTTCCACCCAAACTGATCAGACAGCTTGTCAAGCTTAAGAGACATTAATGCATTTTCTATCTTAGTAATGACAAAAAAGGCTTTTATCCTGAAATAGTCTTATTTGTGAGGAAAACATGGACATGCAAACCCTCAAGAGTTGAACTTCAACAAATTAAATAACTCTACAAATATAGTTAGTCCTTTTATGAATCTTTTAGTTTTCAATTTTACCATTCACACTATGCAATTGAAAAAACATTCATGGCACAAGCTTATAATGTCTGGTTTCCAAGGACTAAAAAAAAAGAATAAAAGAAATGGGAGAAATGAGACGATACATATACTTCTAGGAGAAACCAAAGATGGTAAATGCCTACTATATATTTAACAATCAATCTAACCCAAAGGATGTTGGACATCATTGAAGTAAAAGATCTTGCTTAAGCATGAGCCAGTTGCAGTCACCTGCAATAGTTAAAGTTACTTTGGAGAAGTTGACTGGAGGGCCAAACCCTTCTAAAGAAGGTAGCATCGCAAATGCTGAAATTGCTAACTCAATGTTCTTTTTCCTTTCAAAACGATTGACTGAGAGAAAATTTAACCTAAACAGAACAACACAGCATATAAGACTCTACAGCAAGATACAACTCAAAAGTAGGAACATCTATAACTAAAGAGCCCACAGCTTGCTGTGGTGGTCTCACCAGCTCCCCCCTTTGGGGGAGGTCCCAGGTTCGATCCCGGGATTCTCCCTCCCCGGTTTCAAAAAAAAAAGAAGTACCAACCAAACAAAACCATAACTAAAATACAGCCTAAGATACCAAGAGATATACAGTCCGTCAGTTACTTGTAAGAACATGGTCCATCGAACTGTTTGATGTCAACTGATGGATAAAGAACTGCAGGTTCAATTCCTCGAGAGTGTAACTGCCGAAATGTATTGGCAAAAGTGGATGCTGTAAATCTGCTGTTAACAAGAATGAGATCCGACATACCTAAGAAACCAGAAAGAGGAGTCAGTGACAAACTTATTGAGGAAGAGAAAAAGGAATCAAAAAGCATGTCAATAAATTGAAAAATTGCAGAGGGTTTGTCCTATAACCCGTAGTTGCTTCTTCAATCATGTCAATTGGTTTGCGATATATCCTCCTCAGAAGGGTTGTATGCTTTGCCAACAATAAATCTGGAAAATGACAGTAAAACACAATCTGTGGAGAAACAGGTAAAAAAAAGTATTAAAGTCGTACAAGAATAGCTTTCACATTACAATTAAAGCACTACAATTTCAATGTATAACAGTCAGACATTACCTTTGTTGACCTCTTCATTTTCATCAAGGGAATGACAGCAGAAACTTGATCTGCCAGTATAACATCAAAGGAAGGCCAAATGAAAAGCACACAAAGTGCAACAAAGATGCACCGTATATATGCACAAACAGCATGAAAGTGGTGGAAAACATGGCGAGGTATGAAAGACCCATAAACTGTAACCTGAAAAGGACCTGCACCACAGACAGAAGATAAGCATATGAATGTTCAGCATCGACAATTGGAAATACCGATTCTTTGGAGAGGTATGAAAAGTTAAATGCCCCCCCCCAAAAGGACAGAGCATTCATGTGGCTTTAGAAACAGAATCATAACCAATATGTATGGGAGAAGGTTGTGTAGGGATTATGATACTGCATGTAGCCTCTGCAGACAGGGAAATGATGCGGTGCATCTGGTGATTAAATGTCCAATCAGCCAAGACGTCTGGAACGTTGTTTGGAGAGATAGCAAAGATCAGAGGAAGATGTCTGGAATTCTGCTTATCATCCCTCATGCCATATGCTGGAGACTGGAGAGAAAAAAATGACTGCATTTCCCAACAGAGTAGGGTTTATCTTGAAAATTTTTGCATTAGATCTTTCTCTGTTCACTTTAATTGGAGTTGATTCATTCCTAGGAGAACCCCACAGAACTGATCTGCACGGAAAGTTGATATCTCAATTGATCTTAAGTTGAAGTTCAGTATGACATAAGTGAAGTGCTACATAGTGTGTTGTTGGTATCTCAATGCATCCATAAACCATACGGATGTCTATATAACAAGAGGTATAAGATACTATGATTCCTCCACTTGTTCAAAAAGATTTCTTTTATATGTTTGTAATGCCAAAAAACAATAAAGAGATCAAGGATTTCCATGTCAATAGGATGGATCATATGGTTATATCAATCAGCAGTGCTGCTTGAGCAAACACCTTTCAGGAAAAAAAAAAATACTGCTTGAACAAAGACATGCAACACATAATTATTGTCACATTAAGAATTGACCCTATAAGATGTTATTATATTCACCTTCCAGAAATAATATGATTATATTAGGGCAAAATCTTCTATCTTCCATATATGTCAGTTTTACTGGTTTTATCTGCTGGGAATAATCAAGGGAGAATGTGAAGGGAATCCTATCTGCTCTAATATGGCATCTGTTTTCCCCAGATTTCACTTAACACTTCTTTCTAGAAACTAGAACAAGGTGCTGCATATTTCCACCCACTCCTCTCTCTTAATGGGATTCCATTTCATTCAGTTCCCTCTTTTCGATAGTTTCTTTCGTTTGAATCAGTATGTCTTTATATTGGAAATGGTGAAAGCTCAGAGATAAACTGAAATGAGATACATGTTCTCATATGAGGAAAATCCTAACGAATTCCTATGTTTTAGAAACAGCTTCATACATGAAGTTGAAATGCACCATTGACGATTAAATATAATCAAAGACCACTCAAAACCTCTGGTCCCAATGCAAAGTCATCTAACAATAAAACCCATATTTCTTCCAACATTAAAATTTTATTTAAGAAGGAAAAGATCTTAAGAGCCATACATGAGAAATAAAGGAAAGAGAAAAATCTTGGAGATACATGTGGAAACTTCCGCTTCATCCTTGTAAAAAAAACACAGTTCGTGATATAAATGGAATCAAACAGCATGCATTCTTTTCATTTTTTACTCGAAAGAATACAAAGATACATCTTAACGGACATTATTGACAGATTGTCATCGATGAGCTTGTAAACTTTTTTTATTTAGAAATCAAAGAAAGTGTCACTCCGTGGAATATAGCCAAAAGGTCCTAGTAATTGCAAGCAATCCCATGTCTGGCTAAACTATAGTTTCCCATATCAACTTTTGATCAAGTCAAGATTCGCATCAGTAAACTTTAGAATTTCAGCAGAAAAGAAAAACAAGTATAAATAATGACAATTACATATACAAAAGAATAACAGCTCTTTACACTTAATAGGAAGGGGACTTTGTTGAATTTCAAGTACTTCACTATGCACTCACGTCAAACCTCTCATAGCCTAATCCGTCAATGAAATAGGAATCATAAATCTCACCAGTGATAGTTTCTTCAAAACATCGATTCTTGTCATGATGTGCTGTGAAAATATGAACAGTGTGGCCATGAGATGCAAGCTCAGCTGCGGCATCAACTATTAGCCTTTCAGCACCACCTACATACATAATTGAACACATATACCTATTTCTTAGCATCATGACGGAGTTATTTAAATCCAATCAACTATCAAAGTTAATCTAACATCAGAATGAGAATAGCTGTTGCAGGTTTTCAAGGGAATAGAGATTTGACGTGCTACATTATGGGCATTGTGGGGAGAGAGAAACAATAGAATCTTCAAGGGTGAAGCGAGAGCTGAGGATAGGCTGGTCTCCTTTATCGGTGAGAGAGAGAGAGGGAGTTGGCTGAACATTTATGGAATGTGGGGTCACACAACTCCCCTCTTTTCCTTTTGTTGGGGATTTAGCGAGGAGTATGCCGCCTCGGTGTGGACTTTTTGTAGAAGGATTTTTTGGGAGCTGATCTATTATACATGTACATCCCTCTTACTTTTTTACATTTAATACAATCATGGTACCATCCACTTCTCAAAAAAGGGGGTAGAAATTTGGCAGTTGCAACGAGTACTGAAATTTTGTAAATTGTCATTGACTTCAGCACACCTAAAGCACCTATATTCAAAAATTCCTCGGAAAATATAATCCAGAATTATCCTCGGAAAATATAATCCAGAATGGTAGCTGTTAATAATGGGACGGACCAATTTGCAAGAAATAGAAATGTCATACGCAAGTTCACATTTCCGTAGAGATGATCCTGGTAGCAAAGTGAGTACACAATGAATTGAAAATTTTCTTATTTTAATGTGCATTTTCATCAAGATCTGATTTTTAAATATATGTCAGTACGGACAAGATATATCATCCCACCAGCTTGCCCCAGTAACTTGATATTTAGGATACCATGGAACGCCAAAACGGTAAAACGCAACAGAAGCTTGTGAATACGGCAGCATATGATAATTGATTACTGATTTATGCAAGTTAAGCAGAAATGTCCAGCCTTTCTTGGATATTTCTCACGTCAGAATTGTAACCAGCTGAACTCAATTCCTCCTGCGATCATCACAACAAAATTCCACATGCTTTCAAGCAGTCATTCAAATCCCTAAATGTATTACACCTAAAACCAACAACTGGGGTCATCCAATTCTCTCTTTCTTCCCTCCTTTAAACCCTAATAGAACTTAGAACACTTCGTGCATTGTGTGTGTTGTGCGCAGAGAGAGAGAGAGAGAGAGAGAGAGAGAGAGAGAGGAAACGGAGGGGAAGGGATGGCAAACCTAGGCCCAGATCCGGGTGGATGATGGCGACCTTGAGGTTGGGAGGCCCGTCCCTGTGCGTCATCCTCCTCTCGTTTCCAGCGGTATGAAGAAGCTGAGAAGGCGACGGGGCAGGGGTACCTGGAACTCTTGACCTTCTAGAGCACGTGCCAGCCGGTGCCTCGCACGTGTCCGGCACTTGTGCGAGACCTCGACAAGTTTTGCCCGACTGGACGACCGGGAATCGGGTCCGAAACCCACGACGGTCTCGTCTGGAAGCATAGTCTTTAATTTGGTACGGAATTAGATTAAAGGTGAATTAACTCGATCTGATTAAAATAATTTAAAATTAATTTATTTTTAATTTGATAGGAGTATAATTAATATGATAGTAAAGAGATGAGTTAATTTATTTTTTTTCTAGTGTGATTTAATAAGTAATAAATTTATTCAATAATGATGATAAGTAAAATTTTATATTTATACATTTTTAAATATTTTAATATATCTCTCCTTCTCTCTCTGTCTCTCCCCTCCTCTCTCTCTCTAGTAACTCTCTATCTCTCACATACCTTAATTATTAGTTTAATTTATCATTCATATTAAATTTTTTATTTTATTTTATTTTTAAATTATTTTAATATATGTTACAAATTCAATATATCATAAAAATAAAAATATTTTTAATAAATAACATCATTAATATTTTTACTAAATAACATCAATAATCTCACTAATTAAAATTTAAAATTTAAAAATGACATTAATTATGGATTTATGTTACTATTCATCTTTAAAATTTTTTATTCTATCTTAATTTTTAGTTTGATAAGAGGATAATTAATATGGGAGTAAGGAGGTGAGTTAACTTATTTTTAATCTAATGTGATTTGATAGGTAATAAGTTAATCTGATAACGATGATAAATAAAATATTATATTTATATATCTTTTAAATATTTTAATATATCTCACATTCAATTTTCTCTCTCTACCTCTCCCCTCCCCTCTCTCTCTAATCACTCTCTATCTCTCACACACATTAATTACTAGTTTAAGTTACTATTCATATTTAAATTTTTAATTTATTTTAATTTTAAATTATTTTAATATATGTTACAAATTAAATATATCATAAAAATAAAAATATATTTAATAAATAACATCATTACTATTTTTACTAAATAACATCAATATTCTCACTAATTAAAATTTAAAATTTAAAAACGACATTAATTACATATTTATGTTACTATTCGTATGTAAAATATTTGAATCTTAATTTTTAAATATTTGTATTATATTATATAAATATAATATACTATGAAAATAAATTTTGTTTGATAAATAACATAAATAATCTCACTAATTAAAATTTAAAAGTAAAAAAGGCATTAATTATCGGTCTATGATACTGTTTATCTTTAAAAAATTTATTTTATCTTAATTTTTTAATAGTTTTAATATATTATATAAATTGAATATATCATGAAAATAATTTTATTTTGATAAATAACATCAATAATCTCACTTATTAAAATTTAAAAGTAAAAATACCATTAATTACGGATTTATGTTACTGTTCATCTTTAAAAAATTTTATTTTATATTTATTTTTAATTTTTAATATATTCTATAAATATAATATATCATGAAAATAATTTTTTTGTTAAATAATATCATTTATCTCACTAATTAATATTCAAAAGTCACAATATTTTTAGAAGTAACTATTTATTTTAATATCTTTATTTTTTAATTTTTATAAAAATTTTAATAGATTCCATATGATAAATATACTATTATAATAATAAAACTTTTGATAAAAACTATCATTAATATTACTAAATAAAATTTAACAATAATAAAAGTTATAACAATTTAATGTTAAACATAAACAAATAAGAGAGAGAGAGAGATTAAATATAAATAAATAAGGGAGAGAGAGAGAAAGAGCATTGATTATGGGTGTGAGAGAGAGAGAGGAAGCATTTATTGAGCATTGATTATGAGCTAATCCACCTTAACCCATCTCTGGAGGTGGGTTTCAAAACTCAGATTAACCCTGGGTTTGTCCTTAACCTAATCCGATTAAATGAAAATGACAATCAAATCCCCAAAAAGGTTAGCCCTGGGCTAATTTCGGGTTAACCTAGGACTAACCCTCAATCAAAGAGAGATTGAAAGTTCGGGAGAAGGTGACCCGAACTCGATCAGATAGGATCAGGGTTGAATCTGCATTAGTTTTGACTTGATTATATTTAGCAACGATTTGGTAGAGAGTTAGTCTCAAGTTTGCCCGGCGTATACCCAGAGTTAATTCTCTGTGCGAATTGATAGCCGAAACAAGATAATTTAGGTCACAAAGAGATCACTTGATGAGCTTCGTCATTTTATTCTAAGGTTAACCTCCTATTGAATGTGTCTCGACTCTCTCTCTCTCTCTCTCTCTCTCTCTCACTTCTTCTTCTTCTTCTTCTTTGATGCAAAAGTCGACCTGTGAACGTCGACGATAATGAATACAATGTATGTCTGCCATGCGGCCATCGATGGCGCCGTGCCTTATTGCCAACGGTGCCGCCCGTGTTAGCCCAGAGTTGCAGAGCCACCCGAAGTTGCAAAGTCACGTCCAAACTCGTCCTCCAACAATGCACAGTCGTCAACTCGCTACCCACTATCTTTCCAGATGAGGATCGGCCGCTGCATTGCTCCCCCCACCTCCGACGGCTCTGACGAAGTTGTCGAAGCCAGCGTTGACACATCCCCCGACATCTCTCTCTCTCTCTCTCTCTCTCTCTCTCTGTAATATCCCGGACCTTTCGGATCCTTCTTCGTGGGTCCCGGATCTGATTTTTCGGAGTGTCCAACTCCGTTGTGTCCAAAATTTTGTTTCGGACATCTTTCGTGTTCGGATCGGCGCGATCCGGGGTTGTTTCGGAGGCCCGGAAGCGTTCCGCGACTTTTTTCGCGCGTGTTTTCCGATTCCCGGTGTGTGTTTCGGTAATTCCTTCGGAACCTCGTTGCGGGTGAACCAGGCCGTTCACCTAGGCGAGTGTGGTACCATTGCGATCGGTGCGTTCCGAGGATTCCGGAAACGTAATTTTCTATTTTTTGATATTTTCCGTATTTTTCGGATTTTCTATAAATACCCCGCCTATTTTCTCGCTCCCCCACCTTCTCTTTCTTCTTCTTCTTCCTCCTCTGTTTCTCCCCACCGCGACCTCCCTCTCTCCCTCTCTTCCTCCCATTCGACCGCGGCGAGCTCCCTTCCAGCTGCAGACGGCGGCGGGGCGACGGCGCGGCGACGTGGGCGGCGGCGAGGCGATCGTGGGGACGTGCAGTGCTCGTGGGAAGCTTGAAGAACGAGGGTTTTCCAAAGTGATTTCTTGCGTTCGTGGACGATCCGGCGGAGCATTCGCTCCATTGATGTAGGGTGACGTTTCCTAGCTCCCCGCCGTTCCTTTCCGCGATTTATAGGCCGAAGGGAGGCCGAGAGGGGCGTGATTGAGCGGGTTTGGGGTTTTCCATGATTTGGGGAGAGCTCGCCCAATCTATGGATTTGATGCATGATTTCATATTTTGGTGGCCTAGAATCATGCCAGGGGTCTTCCCCCTTTGATTCCCCCCTCTCCGGTAGAGGCATGGGGGCGTGGTCGGAGTTTTTGGGCGTTTCCCGCCGTTTCACCGTCGAGGGTGTGTAACGGTCCTTCCAGGGACCGTCACAAGGTGTGACGCGCCTGGAAGGGTGCGTCACACGCCCTTTGTCAGCCTTTGGGGGTCAGGGGCTGTGACGGTCCCCCGATAGACCGCCACAGCCGTATGATGCGCCTGGGAGGGTGCGTCACAACCCTGTTAACCAGCTGGGGGGCTGGGGGTGTGACGGCCCCCGATAGACCATTACATGCGTGTAACGCGCCTGGGGTGGGCCGTCAGAGGCATCCGACCGTTGGTTTGTGACCGTTGTTTTGACCGTTGGGGGTCAAGGCATGTGACGCACCAGACCTGGCGCGTCACATCCTTGTGACGGCCCGGGGCGGGCGCGTCAGGGCGCTTTTAAGCGTCTGAAACCCCAGGCGGTGTGACGGCCGGCGTCGGACCGTCACACCCCGTGACGCGCCTGCGTGGGGGCGTCACAGTCTGTAACGCGCCAGGGCAGGCGCGTTACGCTTCGCTTTGCGCTGAGAGTGTGACGGCCAGCGTAGGACCGTCAGGCTTCCTGTGACGGTCCCGCCTAGATCGTCACGTGCCTGTGACGGTCCAGGGGTGGACCGTCAGGCGCCTGGTTGCCCCGAAAGGGTTGCAACCCCGTTTTTAGTCCGACTGTGGCCACCGTGCGATGGGGCCGGTGCGTGGGGGGGTCCCCATGCGTCGTCGGATGCGGGCGTCGTTTTTCGTGACTTGAGAGTCTACTCCTTCAGTGACCCTCCACTAGTCGTAGCCTACCAGTACGCGGTGCTGGTCGCACCAGGGAGTGGTGTACGGGCTTACCCTTAGAGGTGGTTTGTGGACCGGTTACCGTCGGGCCCCACGTCTTGCAGCCAGAGTCTGGCTGAGGGGAAAACCGGTCAGAGGGCCAGACCAGGGACGCGCAGTCTGTGTGTGCACACGTGGTTGGGGGCGGTTGGATCCACGTCGACGGGCGTGACCCCAGCTAGTCACTTGTTTGTGGTACTTGTGCGGTGTTCGTGCCTTTGGTAGGCGCTACCACGTTAGGCAGTTCACCTGCGGCGCGGCATAAGACGTCAGGGGACGCTACCGGCTGTGCTTCTAGTGGGAGGTACTCCTGTCGAGTACGGAGTGTCAGATTGTCAGTTTAGTGGCTTTATCCTTCGGGTTTGACGGGTCGACCGTTGAGTTTCGGTTGTCTCACCGTGGCACGCGTGCCGGTTTACGTGCCGTAGGACCTTTGTTTTCTAGAGTACAGGGCTTTCCTTTCCGAGGTACTCTCCTACCGCTAGCGTAGTGGTTTTCCGTTTTACGAGGTAGGGTTCGAGTGATCCCTACTGAGTCTTGTTCCGAGACTCATTCCCTGCGTGTTTTCACCGTGTTTCAGGTGAGGCGCCGCCCCAGGGGAGCGCGTCTGGGGCGCTGCGTGGTGCGGGTGCCCAGAGGTAGTGCCAGAGGTCAGAGCCGGGGTATGCCCCGTGTAGCTGTACTTTCTTTTCTTGTCTCTGTACTAGTTGTGGACTACTGTTGTTATTTTATTGTTATTTTACGGACCATGTAAAATGTTAATTTATTTGCTGCTTAATATTATAAACTGTTTAATTTCTGTAATTACTTGTGATACTTGTGTAGTTTCCACACCATCCTTCTAACCCTTCCGAGTCTTCGGGCTCGTGGGTGGCGGTGCGAGTCTCGGGTTATCGGGCCTTCCCGGTAATCGGATTCTCGGGTCGTTACAGCTGGTATCAGAGCGCGGTTGTGGGATTATACAAGAATTATAAGTAATTGTAGTGGTCCCCTAGTCCATAGCAATGATGTACAGTTGACGCTGGCATTGGGCATCGTGGGTTTTTTTGACCTTGCCGTTCTCGTGATTTCTGTCTTTTGCTTCAGGAGCGAGCATGGCGCCGAGGCGGAGCACTCGCTCTCAGCAGGGGCAGTCGGCTGGAGGTCAGGAGATCCAGCAGGGGGTCCAGAGGGACCAGGAGGAGCATAGTAGAACCCCACCAGCGGCCACCGAGGCAGTGGATACTGCGAGGCTTCCGGGGGCCGAGGATTTCTTCCGTGGCATGTACCAGCTTATCTCTCAGCAGTTCGGCGGAGAGACTGGTGAGGGCTCGTCAGCTAGGGGTGGGCCAGGCCGAGCAATGAGGGACTTCTTGCAGTTCCATCCACCTTACTTCAGCGGCCAGCCAGACCCCGATGCGGCCCGTGATTGGCTTGACGAGATGGAGCAGGTGTTCAGTTCTGCGAAGAGTGCTGCCGAGGATAGAGTGGTGTTGGCCTACAACCAGTTGCAGGGTACGGCTCGGAAGTGGTGGTCCTCCGAGTGGAAGATGTCTTTTTAGCTTCGTCCACTTGAGCAAGTCAAGTGGGACGACTTCGTCAGTGCTTTCGAGCGTACGTACTGTCCAGACTACATTGCTACGCAGCGGATGCGTGAGTTTCTGGAGCTGGTGCAGGGTGACATGTCCGTGTTGCAGTACAGGGGCCGGTTGGTCGAGCTGGGTCGGTATGCACCTCACATCATGGAGCATGAGAGGGTGAAGACCGCGCAGTTCGTTCAGGGCTTGAGGCAGGAGCTGAGGCACCATCTGATGGCGAACGGGGCCACTGATCTGGAGACAGCGTCTCGTGTTGCGGCTTCCTTGGAGATGGACATGCAGAGGACCCGAGGACCGGTCAGCCAGGGGCAGTCTTTGTCAGGTCGCAGCCAGCAGTCGGCTATCCAACAGCAGGGTTCTTTCCAGCATGCGATGAGTGGTTCAGGAGTGCCGGCACAGGCAGCGTCGGTGACAGGATCGGCGTCCTTTGGCACGAAGGTCAAGAAGTTTTTCAAGAAAGGGTTCGGCAAGAAGAAGTCCAAGGATCAGGGGCAAGCTTCATCGGGCAGTGTACAGCAGCCGATCCCCTTGCAGCGTCAGGGATCAGTGGGTGGGTCGCGAGTACCGTGTCCACGGTGTAGTGGGCTTTACTCAGGCAGGCAGTGCACAACGTCGATTATCTATTTTCGGTGTGACCAGCCAGGGCACATGACGCGTGACTGTCCTCAGAGGCAGCCGTCGCAGCAGCAGGTTCCCTAGCAGCAGAGGCAGCAGCAGCAGCAGCAGGGACAGTATCCGTCGCTACCCAGGTCAGCTAGTGTGGGAGGCAGGCAGAGAGCTCGAGGCCAGATCACGCACATGACCAGGGCAGAGGCAGTGGCGTCGCAGCTCGTGGAAGGTACCATTTAGATTTTGGGTTGCGCGGCTCGGGTTTTATTTGATTCTGGCGCGTCTCATTCATTTATTTCGGAAGATTTCGCGCTTTGCGTCGAGGATCTGGTGACCCAGTTGTCTTGTGATTTGGCAGTGGAACTGCCTTCGGGTGATTTCATGGTCACCCCGTATTGCTTCGATCAGGTTCCGGTTTGGATCGATGGGCGGAGTATGCCAGGCATGCTGTATGCATTGCAGCTTCGGGATTACGATGTGATTCTAGGCATGGATTGGCTCGAGACTCATGGAGCGGTGGTGGATTGTGGAATGAAGAGGGTCCATTTCTAGCATCCGAGCAAGCGGACCTTCTATTTCCAAGGTATCCGTTCCACCTCTGCTCGATTCCTCATCTCCGCTATTCGAGCTCGTCGATTACTTGATTCTGGTTGTCAGGGTTTTCTCGCGTCCGTGGTTATGACTGAACGGATGGAGCCGAATGTCGAGGACATTCTGGTGGTGTGCGAGTTTCCCGACATTTTTCCCGAGGAATTGTCTGGGTTACCTCCCCAGCGGGAGATCGATTTTGTGATCGAGGTTGTGTCTGGTACGGGACCTTTGGCGAAGGCTCCCTACCGTATGGCCCCCGCTGAGTTGAGGGAGTTGAGGGCGCAGTTGCAGGAGCTGCTGGCCAAGGGGTACGTTCGTCCTAGCTTTTCCCCTTGGGGTGCGCCCGTGTTGTTTGTGAAGAAGAAGGACGGTAGTCTGCGGCTATGCATTGACTATCGGCAGTTGAATGAAGTGACTATTAAGAACAAATATCCGTTGCCGCGGATTGATGATTTGTTCGACTAGCTTCAGTCTGCGCGAGTGTTCTCGCGGATTGATTTACGGTCCGGTTACTATCAGCTGAGAATTCGCGAGTCCGATGTGGAGAAGACTGCATTCAGTATGAGGTACGGGCATTATGAGTTTTTGGTGATGCCGTTCGGGCTCACCGGTGCCCCTGCAGCCTTCATGGACTTGATGCAGAGGGTGTTTCATCCGTATTTGGACCAGTTCGTGGTCATATTCGTGGATGACATCCTTGTTTATGCGCGGCTGCCGAGGAGCACGCGTACCATTTGGGTGTAGTGCTGCAGACGTTGCGAGATCACCAGTTGTATGCGAAGCTCAGCAAGTGCGAATTCTGGCTCTGCTGTGAGCGACGTCACGCGGTTCGGGGAAGCGGAGAGGACGCGGAGTGCGCGGGCTCCTTCTTTTTTGTTTGCTGTAACACAGAAATAAAAGAAAGAGAAGGGGCCACCACGGGAGATTGCTCCGGTGGGACGAGCGGGACAAATGTAATATAGCAAGATATGGGGGTTAAACGGCCATAGCGAGAAGTGACTCGCCGCGACCTCGGGGGGAAGGGAATGGTGCAGAAATTAAATAGCAAGAATTGAAACGACCATTGGGGAAGTGACTCGCCGCGGCCTCGAGAATATGAGCAGATAAGAATATAACAGAATATAAGGAGAATATAAAGAGCGGGAATTTAAACGGCCATTGGGGAAGTGACTCGCCGCAGCCTCGAGAACATGAATAGATAAGAATATAATATATAAGAACGGGAATTTAAACGGCCATTGGGGAAGTGACTCGCCGCGGCCTCGAGAATATGAATAGATAAGAATATAACATATAAGAACGGGAATTTAAAAGGCCATTGGGGAAGTGACTCGCCGCGGCCTCGAGAATATGAGCAGAATACAACAGAATATAAAGAGAGTATAAGAACGGGAATTTAAACGGCCATTGGGGAAGTGACTCGCCGCGGCCTCGAGAACAAGATGTGATCGCCAGGGGCCGAAAGACCCCAAAATAAAGAAAGTGATCGCGCCTACCTCAAGAGCGGGAGATGGCGGGTTGCTTCTTCCTCCCCCTTCGGCCGACCGACGGAGAGGGCTTTCCTTGGGTACCCTTGCAAAACAACGACAAACAAGTAACGAGTGGATTAGAAAGATGAAGGTGTAGTATTCAAATCCTTGCGATAAAAATAACGAAATGATGGCAAGACACACACCTGGTTGGTGTTGTCTTTTAAACCCCTCTCGGACTCGAGTAGGAGGAAAATGAGATGATGGATGCAAGAAGTATATAAGAAGAGGCGCCCTTATGAAAGGGGATAGATGATGCGAGATGATGAATGCAAAAGAACTAAGAAGAAAAGGAAAGGATTGGCTTATTGGATGTGCCGATGGTGAAATCCGGCGGAGCTCCGGCAGCGTAGGGATGGCGTGGAAGCGCGGTGGATGAAGACGACCTTCCTCTCGCGAGTGTGGGCACCCGAGAAGCCGACAGAACCTCCACCTACAAAAGACCTCACGGGTTAGAAAATGACTCCGGTAGCCTCTGGGCTCCGGCAGCCTATCGGATCTCTTCGAAGCTCTCCCAGAATTGAGGGGGGTGGGCCTCTATTTATAGGGCTCCGGAGGGTGGAGGCGTCCAGTACCCTGGATACCTCCATCGGGGCCGAACTAATATTTTGTTCTATTTTTATTAATTTTTTCGGAATATTTTTGTGGAGGCGTCCAGGGCCCCGAACGCCCCTAACAGGTCCACCGAACACCACCGACGGCCGCACGCGGTTTGACACAACGCGTGATTTTGTGAGCGGCGTCTCGTGATTCAGAAATGGGCGCGTCCAGCTGGCCGGACGTCTCCATAATTTAGCTTTTTTCACACACGACAAACCGTCGTTCGGTGGGCGGCGCCCGTGAGGGAATTGATGGAGGCGTCCAGGGGCCTGGATGCCTCCATAAATATATTGTTTTTGTTTTTGTTTTGTCTTTTTATGCCAAAGCTGGCATTATATATTTTTTATTTTTATTTTTATGGAGGCGTCCAGGGGCCTGGACGCCTCCATTAATATATCATTTTTTTATTTTGTTTTGTCTTTTTATGCCAACTGGCATATATATATATATTTTTTATATTTGTTTTTATGGAGGCGTCCAGGGGCCTGGACGCCTCCATTAATATATTATTTTTTTATTTGTGTTTTGGGTTTTGAAAAATAAAGATAAAATAAATTAAAAGAATGGGGGCGTCCAGGGGCCTGGACGCCCCCATCAAGACCCACCCGGGTCCTCGGACAAGCGTTGGCGGCCGCCCGGCAGACACCATTCTTGGTTCCGGAACCTCCTGATGCGTCTGACTGGTGTTGATGCCATCCGAATGCCATGACGAGACGATTCCGATGCCGAAAAGGGCGGAAGAAGACTCAAGAAAAGGAAGCACTCGAGCGATTCAAAATGCGTAAGCCGTTGCGGGGCGTTGTATAGTAATATGAGACTTTCTCGGGAGACGTCAGGAATGGCGTGTCTACAGCTGTCCCGCCTTGGCGTCTGCTTTGCAAGGGAGCGACACGTAGTGGAATGGTATCGAAGTGGAGTGAAATGAAGTGGGAGCGGAGTGATAAGTTGATGCCAAGGTGTGATGAGACACGCTTCTGACGTACTGTTTGGAATTTTTCCTGAAGTTTCAATGAGGCGACCTTGAAGGAGGTCTTTCAAGTCTTGATGGTTGCTTGGACGGAGATCAAATAAAGGAGGGTGAAATATGCACTCAGGCACAAAAAATAAAGGAGACCAACTTCTCGGTGTGGAAGTACCTGGGTCATAAACCTGCAGGTTTCACCTTTGGGAGCGGTTACCAGTCAATGTGGAAGTGCTGCAGCCAAGGTGGGTCAAACAAGGTAAAAAGAAATATCTGAGGGTCTGTCCAAACAAGGGTCTCCTTTTGGAAGAGCAACGTAGGGCCGTTTCAAGGAAACTCAGTATTTCATTCGGAGTGGAATATTTCATATTTGTAGGAATTGAAGCACAACGGCCTTCGCAATCGAATCACTTGAATGATCTTCCGCAATAAATCAAAATCCTATATGAATGCATGATGGGTTAAAATAAAAATTTAAAACAAACTAAAATAGAAAATAGCCAAGGATAATATTGTCAACTTGTTAAGAACGGGTCAGGATTCCGATCCGGTGAGCCGACACTGGGCTGGGGCCCGTTTATCCGCGCACCAACTCACTGAATGGAACCATCGTCCCCATGCTACCACAAGTTAACGGCCTATCCATACAACCCAAATTCTTCCGGGATCATCACTATTTTTGTTGAAGGGGAACTCAAATCCCAGATTTGTTCGGGTCGCAAGGTCCTTGACATGTTCTAGTAGCGTAGGTATCGTATACTATGATGCATGACATGGTGGGACCAACCATTGAAAGGTGGGACATGAGACAGGACAAAGACGTCCGTTAGTAAAACCTGCACAGACTAGCAAAGGTTAGCAACATCAGAAAGTAGCAGAATCACAGCAGAATCGCACCACAGTACAAAGGAGATCCAGATAAAATCTTGACAATGACCATTGATGTGACACGTTCCGTCCTGTAGCGCTCTACCCTTCCTATAAGAACTCCCCTTCGGCTAGTTCATTCAACTGCACCAAGGTGGATTTTGGAAGCTCAGGAGAGGAATGAGAGGGGGATCTAGAGATCTCAAGATGGAAGGAGAGTCTTCCCGCGTTATGAAGAGGAGCAGGCCTACCAGCGAGATCAGGCGACTCTCCGACCTCGAGGGTCATTTGAGTGGGACGATCATGTCGCATATGGTAAGCTGATTCTTTTCAAAAAATTTCCACGTGAGCCTTCTTCTTACTTCCTTCATTTCTTCTTCTTTCTTTTCTCTTCCAGCCATATCCACTCTTCCCAGGCCCGAGGAAGTTTTCCAAACTGCCATGGCTTTCAAAGCTAACTTCCAACATCTCCATCGGCATGAGGGCCATACTCTCGAAGTGGCATCTGCAGGGGCTCCTTATTCATGCCAAACACTATGAGAAGATTCGTATGGACTAGGCGGCTATGGGCGCACTAGTGGAGATCTGGCATCCCCAGACCCATACTTTTATCTCCCCGACCTTCGAGGTGACCATCCTCCTCGAGGAGGTGGAACTTCTGCTCGGATTGAAGAAATTCAAGAGTGACGGGAAGGTGAAGGCTATGCGGATGATGACACGGGGGACTTCCGAAAGCGTCCTTGGAAGCTTCATGCCGCCCGACGCAGCCAGAAAGGTCCGTACTCAAAAGGGGATCGATCTCCAAAAGCTTGCGGAGTGGGTCATGGACTCCCTGAGAGGGTCACCAGACGATGACTATTTGGAGGGAATCATAAAGGGGTTCACCATTTATCTGGCGGGTGCTCTCTTGTTTCCTTATACCGACAACATGGTGAAGGAAGACCAACTGAGTGCTATCTGCGGGATCTGGGGTGGAAAGAGGGTGGGACCCGCTGTCCTCGCCTACCTGTACAGTGGCCTTACTACCTCGAGCATGGGTAAGCCTCCTTTTGGTTGCGCACTTGTCCTGAGTTGCTGGATGGATTTGCATTTCAAGTTTGATCACCGTGAGGGAATGCCAACCGCTTCGAAGCTCTTCCAACAAAGCCCTCTTCATCACATAGCCGACGTGTTAGGGTTCGGTGGTACTGTAGTGAACCGCGTTCCGTGGCTGAAGAAACGTGAAGACTGGCGGTCTCACTTCCGCACCGTGACATAAGGCTTCTTTACTTGCGCACCGGCATGTTTATTTTCGCTTGATCTCCTCATGAGGCCTTCCCCCGAAGTTGATCTTCAACTGATCGGCGCGACCGAGTTTGTCCTTTATAACGCGCATCGATGCTGCCTCCAAGTCGGCATTCCACGCCATTCGTTCCCACTATCGACTGGCATCGTTCCTTTGAAGAAGAGAGAGTTGGGTACTGAAGCGGATGCGAAGGAAGCGAAGGCCGTCAAAGCACCCTGGAAGACAAGTGTTGTGGGAAAGGCCTTAGCGCACGTGGGGGAAGAATGTGAGCTGTGGAGGGCTTATGTAACCGAACTGGAGAAGTTAAGGCCCAAGGCACCTAAGCCCCTGATGTAGTTCACTCTGCTTTTCTGATGGAATAAAATCTGGCATGGATGTTTTGGACCAGTTCCGTTAATTATTATTATCTTTTTTGTGGTTTTTCTTTTTCTTTGTGTTTTTTTCTTTTGTTTGGATTATATACATACTCTTATCTTTTTTACTTTTGTTATATATATATATATTTTTTGAAATTTTTATTATGGGGGCGTCCAGGGGCCTGGACGCCCCTAATTTTTTATTTTTGATTTTTTAAGTTTTTTGTTTTGGGGGTGTCCAGGGTCCTGGACGCCCCTAATTTTTATTTTTTATTTTTTTGGATTTTTTGTTTTGGGGGCGTCCAGGGTCCTAGACGCCCCAAATTTTTATTAATTATTTTTTTTTGGTTTTTTTGTTTTGGGGGCGTCCAGGCGCCTGGACGCCCCTAATTTTTGAATTTTGAAAAAAATAAAAAAAAGGTGGGGGCGTCCAGGCGCCTGGACGCCCCAATCAGAGTGGTTTCTATATATATGGGGGGCCTCACCCCCTGCTCACTTGTACTGTTCATTCTGACGACCCTGTCACCCCAGACGACCCATTCTTAGTCCCAATGGAGCGAGGAGGATCGAGCCAAGGTCCAGAGAAGCGGAAACGACGGGCTCGTCGTCCGAGGAGGCTGAGGGATGATGCCGAGGAGGCCGCAGCAGAGGAGATTGCTGCGGAGGAGGGGATGGAGGTGCCTCTTCTAGCCGCGGAGGCCGCTGCGGGTGTTGGCGACGTGGGAGAGGATGATCACGACCCAGTAAGCCCTTCGGAACTCTCACTCTGTGGTTCAATAGGCTAAACGGACGGGCGAGAGGCTGTGAGAGAAGGCCGAGGAGTGAGGGAAAGGAGGCGTCCAGGGCCCTGGACGCCTCCACTTTTTCTTTTTCTTTTTGTTTATTTGTTTATTTACGTAAATAATAAAATAGGATTAAAAATAAGGAGGCGTCCAGGACCTGGGACGCCTCCATAATAATATATATATTATTAATATATTTTTTTTGTTTTGGGTTTTTCCATAAAGAAAATAAGGAAAATAGAGAGGAGGCGTCCAACGTACTGGATGCCTCCATAAAAATCCTAAAATATTTTAAAGATAAGATAACATAAAATAAATATATAGTGTTATTGCTTAATATTATTCATGATGCTGATGTATTTTTTATTGGTTTTGTGGTGTGCAGGGTGTGATGAAAGGACGGATCAGCTGGTCCCTAGTGGTGGCAGCATACCGTGGGCTGCCGGACTTCCAGAGGGCGCGTGTGGACGCCATGGGCTTTGGAGCTTTCCTCATGATCGAGCCCTTCTGGCTCGACCTTCCTCTTATCCAGGCATTGAGGGAGCGGTGGCACGCGCCGAGCCGGGCGTTTCTGATGCCCTGGGGGCACATGGTGCCGACACTAGAGGACGTGGCTCGGATCACTGGGTTACGAGTTCTACCGAGAGAGTGCCCTGGACCTGCTGTGGTTAGAGACGAGCGTGACTGACAGGGATAGCAGGGTAGTCGACCGAGTGGAGATCATGGAGGCGCTCGAATTCGTCGACCCGCGCCAGCGGGTCAGCGAGACTGGAGCGGAGTTTCTGGCACGACTGGAGGGAGATGCCCGTGCAGCTTTCACCCAGGACCCGAGCGAGCGGGAGCTGGTGGATCTAGACCTCCGGAGGTTTCTTTTCTTCTTCCTGGGCCGCCTTCTGCTGGGGACGAAGGGGGATGGCATCCACTGCCGCTTCCTCGGGATTCTGGCGGACCTTGACAGAGTGGGGCACTACGCGTGGGGGGCGGCTCTGCTTGCCCATTTGATTGATGATCTCTCCCAGACTTCGGAGAAGGAGACGACGGTCAGTGGCTTCGCACCTTTTCTCCAGGTAAACATTTTATTTATGCATTCCCACAGTTAAATATGCAATTATTGTACTAATGATGTATGATGGATGCAGGTGTGGAGCTATTACTATTTCCCGATGGGGAGGGCTAGGCATGGGAACAGGAGGGCCGTGCCTCTGGCGCGGTGGTGGAGGCCGGTCGTGGTTGCAGCACCCCACGGCTACCAGCTGGCGTCACTTCGTCGGGAGCTGAGCGAGTATCCCGAGGCCATGGTATGATGCGTATGGTTTTTTATGTTTTCTTATGTGACTGAATGACAACTAATATGATGTATGTATGATGATGTAGGTGGTGTGGAGACCCTACCTGGGCATGGGCGACGCTGGCCAGCCTTGGGTTGTAGCGGGTCTTCCTCGTTTCAGGCGGGACGTGTGGGTCCATTGCCTGAACGAGATCGAGCCGCTTCGGCTGAGGCTGGTTATGAGGACGTTGGGGCTAGCCCAAGAGTGGGTTGATGTAGAAGAGCCGGCCCGCATCGGGCGGAAGACCAAGGGGAAGGGGAAGATTGTGGATTGGCGTACGCGTTTCCCAGCACAGTACCAGGACTGGCAGCAGGGCGGGGTCCCAGTGGTATCCCATGTACAGGACAGCACAGATTACATGAGACGATATCGAGCTACGTACGGGGACCGCCTCTCCTTGGGTGGTATGGCAGGGGTAAGTGAAATGAAACTGCTTCACCCTTCTATATGTATATGCATGTGGCAGTAACTTATGTGCAATGCAGGATGCTCGTGACAACATGATTGCCGACCTGCGGGCCCAGCTGGCAGACGCCAGGCGGCAGTTAGTGGCCATCCGACAGGAGTTGGAGATCCTGGTGAGTCTATGCAATGCATTTTTTTGTGACCTAGATTTTTGATGCTTAGCCTTTGACTGACGTTTGCCCCGTGTTTCAGCGGGCCCTCCAGACAGCGGCAGCCGGGACGGTTGGTGGAGCGCGTTCTAGTTCGCGGGGCCCTCCTCCGGAGGTTTCTGCCCTCCAGGAGCAGCTGGCGTATGCGGTGGCTCGGGCTGAGGAGGCCGAGCGTGACCGCGAGGCTCGAGTGAGTGCTTGCTTGGCCCTGACCCTCTTCTAGCTGCTTTCCTTCTATCACTGCTCTCTTACGGTGCATGCGTGTTTTGACAGGTGGCGGAGATTCGGGAGGCCCTGGCCCGTGCTGTTCGTGCTGAGCAGGAGCGCGATGCCTGGGTGGTAGAGCGTGACGCCTGGATTGCGGAGCTAGAAGAGGAGCGGCGACGGGAGGCTGAGGAGCTTCCTCGCGACGTAGTGGATCTGCGGATCGCCCTCGAGTTGTCGAGGAGAGAGGCGATGAGGGAGAGAGAGGAGAGGGAGAGGGATAGGGAGAGCGTGGAGAGAGAGAGGGATAGGGAGAGGGAGACCCTAGAGAGAGAGAGGGAGAAGGATAGGGAGACTCTAGAGAGAGAGAGAGAGGGAGAGGGATAGGGAGACCATAGAGAAAGAAAGGGAGTATAGGATGGCGGTGCGATATCGAGATTGGGACGAGAGGAGAGCTCTGGTGGCCCAGGTGTCGGAGCTCCGGCTGAGTCTTGGCACGGCGGAGGGGAGACTCCGGGAGATTGAGGAGCGGTATCAGAGGGCGAAGGAGCGTGGGGCGCGACTTCGTCAGTCCGGTTCCTTTTCTGTGGGCAGCTTTCTAGTTTCTTCGACCGAGCAGCGTCGCCGCACCTTGGAGGCTGGCATGGTGCCACCTGGAGAGGCGAGCACGGGCGGAAGAGGAGCGTGATGCCTGGGTGGCGACTGTAACGGAGCTGCGGCATCGTGGTGAGGAGAGACCTTCTCCAGACATCCTGGAGTTAAGGGTTCTTCTGCAGATGATGAGGAGAGAGGCAGAGAGAGAGAAAGCCGAGAGAAGGTCCGAGCGACAGCGGGATCAGACCGAGAGGAGGGCCTTGGAGGCCTGTGGACACCAAAAATTACACACAGAGATATCCTGCTCGGCCCAGCATCAACAACGGCACCGAGTGAAGAAGTTCGGAGAGACTGGCCATCCAGATTCCCCGAACATGCACACACCGCCGTGAGGCTGTCTCCAGAATCACGACAGCGAAGAGAAATCAACCACCAAGAGCTCCACAATCCATGGGCCTCGAAGAAAATTAAATGGGCCACAACTCGTGCTCACAACGGGCTCATAAATCCACCCAGGGTGGCCTTCCGCAGCACACCCTTGCCCTCCAACGGCACGCCCATTTGGCCCTTCAGCGGCACGCCCATTTAGGGCTCCAGCGGCACGCCAATCTGGGCCTTCAGCGGCACGCCCATTTGGTGCTCCCGCGGCACGCTTGGCAGCCCTTCAGCGGCACACCCTTTACAACCAGGGGCTTCAGCGGCACGCCCATTTAGGGCTCCAGCGGCACGCCCATCTGGGCCTTCAGCGGCACGCCCATTTGGTGCTTCAGCGGCACACCTTCCTGGCCGTTCAACGGCACGCCCTTTGGGCTCTTCAGCGGTACACCTGCTGTGTCTTCCAGCGGCATGGCCTTTGGCCCTCCCAGCGACACACTTTTTGAGCCCGCCAGCGGCACAGCGTTAAGGCATTTCAACAACCGAACGACGTGATGCCTATGCCCTACGGATTCTTGGCGCACAGTGGACTTGCTGAGGTGTCGCCCGGGGAGAGAGCCACGCTGCCTACTCCTCCTGCCACCCAGGACAAGGGAGTCAAACCCCATTAAATCCCCGCCGGACGCTTCCCGCCTTCGGAGGCTCCCGCCGCCCGGGGTATAAAACCCCTCTTCGCTGCGAACAGAAAAGAGGAGGGAGGAGGGGCATGCACACACAGACAGATACACACAGAAGAGAAGAAGAGAAGAGAAGAAGAGGAGGAGAAGAGAAGAAGAGGGGAGAGGCCCTGCCGCTCCAGCCACCGTCGCCGTCTGTGCGAAGAGGGAAGAGAAGAAGAGAAAGAAGAAGAGGAGGGGAGGCTCTGCCTCCCCCCTCCCGCTGCTCCGTCCACCGCCGTCCGCGCGAAGAGCAGAAGAAGAAGAAGAAGAAGAGAAGAAGGAGAGGGGATGTAACGACCCGAGAATCCGATTACCGGGAAGGCCCGATAACCCGAGACTCGTACCGCCACCCACGAGTCCGAAGACTTGGAAGGGTTAAAAGGATGGTGTGGAAACTACATAAGCATCACAGATAATTGCAGAAATTAAACAGTTATAATATTAAGCAGGAAATAAATTAACAATTTACATGGTCCACAATAAAGAACAATAATAACAGCAGTCCACGACTAGTACAGTGACAAGAAAGAAAAGTACAGCTACACGGGGCATCCCCCGGCTCTGACCTCTGGCACTACCTCTGGGCACCCGCACCACGCTGCGCTCCTGACGCGCTCCCCGAAGGTGGCGCCTCACCTGAAACACGGTGAAAACACGCAGGGAATGAGTCTCAGAACAAGACTCAGTAGGGATCACTCGAACCCTACCTCGAAAAATGAGAAACCACTACTCTAGCGGTAGGAAAGTACCTCGGAAAGGAAAGCCCTGTACTCTACAGAACTAGACCCTACGGCACGCAAACCGACACACGTGCCACGGTACGAGAAGACCGAAACTCAACGGTCGAACCGTCAAAACCCGAAGGTCGGAAACACACGACTGACAGTCTAACACTCCGTACTCGACAGGAGTACCACCCACTAGAAGCACAGCCGGTAGCGTCCCCTGACGTCTTACACCGCACCGCAGGTGAACCGCCTGACGTGGTAGGTCCTACCCGAGGCGCAAACACCGTACAAGTAACCACAAACAAGTGACTAGCTGGGGTCACGCCCGTCGACGTGGGTCCAACCGCCCCCAACCACGTGTGCACACACAGACCACGCGTCCTAGGTCTGGCCCTCTGACCGGTTTTCCCCCGCAGCCGGACTCTGGCTACGACGAGGGGCCTACGGTAACCGGTCCACAAACCGTCTCGAAAGGTGGGTGCCCGTACACCACTCCCAGGTGAGACCAGCACCTCGTACTGGTGGGCTACGACTAGTGGAGGGTCACTGAAGGAGTAGACTCTCGAGTCAACGGAAAACAACGTCCGAAACCGACAACGTGTGGGAATCACCCCACGCACCAGCCCCGTCGCACGGTGACCACGGTCGGAAAAGAAACAGACGCATTGCCCACGGTCAAACGCCTGACCGAGGCGAACGGGACTTCCGGACACCAAAAACACGGTCACGGAACTCCACGGGGTGCCCGGGACGCACACACGGCCCAAGGGGAACACCCAACAACGAACCAAATCGCGCTAGGGCCACCTAGCGCGACAGGGCATGTCGCGCTAGGGTCCCCTAGCGCAACAAGGGTTGTCGCGCTATGGCCCCATAGCGCGACACGGACCATCGCGCTAGGGAACCCTAGCGCGACAGGGACCATCGCGCTAGGTCCTCCTAGCGCGACAATGATGATCGCGCTAGGGCCCCATAGCGCGACACGAACCGCCAAACTGTTCATCTTCTCCGATGAACGCGCTCGGTCGGGGCAGCGCGACCTCCAAGAACGCGCTACTGGAGTATAGCGCGTTCTCAGTCCGCGGCCGAAAACGGTAAGAACGCCCAAAAAACCCAACCACGCCCCCATACCTCCATAGGAGAGGGGGAAAACAAAGGGGAAGACCCCTGGGGACCCCTAGCATGATTCTAGGCCCTCAAAACACGAATCCATGCATTGAATCCATAGATCGGGCGAGCTCTCCCCAAATCATGGAAAAACCCAAAAACGCTCAAATGATCCCCTCTCGGCCTCCCCGCGGCCTATAAATCACGGAAAAGAACGGCATGAGGCTAAGGAACGTCACCCTACCTCAATGGAGCGAATGCTCCGCCGGATCGATCACGAATCACGAAGAATGCTCGAAGCTTCACGAACTCCCCACGCTTCCCACGCTCGCCGCACGCCCACGAGATCGCCTCACCGTCGCCCACGCGTCCGCGCCGTCGCCCCGCCGCCGTCCGTAGCCGGAGAGGGGCTCGCCACGTCCGAATGGGAGAGAGGGAGAGAGAGGGGCTCACGGTCGCGAGAGAGAGGAGAGGAAGAAGAAAGAGAAAAGGGAAAAGAAAAGAAAAAGGATTAGGATTTATAGAAAATCCGAATTTTCGGAAAAATACCGAAAAATAGAAAAATACATTTCTGGAATCCTCGGAACGCACCGATCGCAACGGTACCACTCGTGCCCGGGTGAACGGCCCAGTTAACCCGCAGCGAGCGTCCGAAGGAAAAGCCGAAACACACACCGGGAATCGGAAAACACACGCGGAAAAGCCGCGGAACGCCTCCGGGCCTCCGAAACGACTCCGGATCGCGCCGATCCGAACACGAAAGATGTCCGAAACGAAATTTCGGACACAACAGAGCTGGACGCTCCGAAAACCAGATCCGGGACCCACGAAGAAGGATCCGAAAGGTCCGGGATATTACAGCCCTCCCCCCTTAAGGAATTTCGTCCTCGAAATTGAGAACAACCAAAGGGGAAAGAAGAGGAAGACTCACTCAAACAGATACGGGAACTGCTGACGCATCTCGTCCTCACGTTCCCACGAAGCCTCACCACCAGAGTGTCGTTGCCACACGACCTTTACCAAGGGAATGACCTTGTTCCGCAGGCGCTGCTCTCGCCTATCCTCCACGCGGATCGGAAACTCTGGGAGAGAAAGATCTGGAGTCACCTCAGGCCAAACAGAAAACTCGAGCACATGAGAGTCATCGGGCATATACTTCCGCAACATCGAGACGTGGAACACGTCATGCACCGACGCCAACTCAGGAGGTAACTGCAACCGGTAAGCAACCTCACCGATGCGTTCCACAATCGCGAAAGGACCAATATAGCGGGGACTCAGCTTCCCACGCCGTCCAAAACGCATCACCCCCTTCATCGGAGAAACTCTCAAGAACACATGATCGCCTACGGCGAACTCGAGAGGCTGCCGCCTACGGTCAGCATAGCTCTTCTGCCGACTCTGGGCCGCCAACATGTTCTGACGAACCAGGTGCACAACGTCCACACATTGCTGCACCAACTCCGGTCCCGTCAAAACACGCTCACCCACCTCAAACCAATCAAGTGGAGTCCGACAAGGACGCCCATACAATGCCTCATAAGGAGCCATGCCGATGCTCGAATGATAGCTGTTGTTATAGGCAAACTCCACCAACGGTAGGTGATGAATCCAACTCCCCTGCCACTCCAGGCAGCAGGATCTCAGCATGTCCTCCAAAGTCTGAATGGTCCTCTCAGACTGACCATCTGACTGAGGATGATACGCCGAGCTAAATGCCAACTCCGTGCCAAGAGCTCGCTGGAAACTCCTCCAGAATCCAGAAGTGAAGCGCGGATCCCGATCCGACACGATCGAAATGGGAACCCCATGCAACGGAACGATCCGCTCCACATAAAGACGAGCCAACTTAGGCACGCTCCAGCTGACCTTGACCGGAAGCAACCGCGTCACCTTCGTCAGCCGATCCACCAGTAACCAAATACTGTCCTGCCCACTCGGGGTCCTTGGCAACCCCACCACAAAATCTGTGGTCACATGGTCCCACTTCCAAGCAGGAACATCCAAGGGCTGGAGAGTACCTCCTGGTCGCTGATGCTCCGCCTTCACCTGCTGACAGATCAGGCACCTGGCCACAAATTCGGCGACATCTCTCTTCATGCCAGGCCACCAAAACTGCCTCCGCAAGTTCCGATACATCTTCGTCGCACCCGGGTGTACAGTGTACCTGCTCCCATGAGCCTCGCGTAACACCGCACGACGAACCTGCTCCTCCGCTGGGACGTACAACCTGCCACGAAACCTCGCAGCACCGTCCTCGCCGAGCTCTACGTCAGCCATCGCAAGAATCCGGGGCAACTCAGGGTCCGCATGCTGAGCCTCTGTCACCTGACGACGGATAGCAGGAGTGACAGTCAGACTCGCAAGCATTGCCAACCCTCGCTCCTGGGGAATCTTGAGCCTGAAAGATACTTCGGGCACTTGTTCCCAGAGCCTCCACTTCCTCAACATCAAGGTACTGACCGCCACCTTCCGACTCAAGGCATCGGCGACGACATTCATCCTGCCCGGCTGATAAGACAGGGTGAAGTCATAGTCCTTCATGAACTCCATCCAACGCCTTTGTCTGAGGTTCAGATCTCTCTGCGAGAACACATACCTCAAACTCTGATGGTCAGTGAACACCTCGAACTTCTCGCCGTACAGATAATGCCTCCAGATCTTCAGCGCGAAGATCACCGCTGCCAACTCAAGATCATGGGTAGGGTAGTTCTCCTCATGGGGCTTTAGCTGCCGAGATGCATAAGCCACCACTCTACCATGCTGCATCAAAACAGCACCCAGTCCAACGCCGGAAGCATCTGTACACACCACAAAACCTCCCGATCCAGAAGGCAAAACCAACACCGGAGCCGAGGTGAGCAACCTCTTCAGTTCACTGAAGCTCTGCTCACACTCCTCGGACCAAACGAAAGGCACATCCTTCCGCGTGAGCCTCGTCATCGGGGTCGCAATGCGGGAAAAATCCTGGATAAACCGGCGATAATACCCCGCAAGCCCCAAGAAACTCCGATCTCCGTCACCGACCTCGGCCTCGGCCATTGCATCACAGCCTCGACCTTGGCGGGATCCACGGAAATGCCATCACCAGAAATCACGTGCCCCAGAAAGTGCACCTCGCTGAGCCAAAACTCGCACTTGCTGAGCTTCGCATACAACTGGTGATCTCGCAACGTCTGCAGCACCACACCCAAATGGTACGCATGCTCCTCAGCAGACCGCGAATAAACAAGGATGTCATCCACGAAGATGACCACGAACTGGTCCAAATACGGATGAAACACCCTCTGCATCAAGTCCATGAAGGCTGCTGGGGCATTGGTGAGCCCAAACGGCATCACCAGAAACTCATAATGCCCGTACCTCGTACTGAATGCAGTCTTCTCCACATCGGACTCGCGAATTCTCAGCTGATAGTAACCGGACCGCAAATCAATCCGCGAGAACACTCGCGCAGACTGAAGTTGGTCGAACAAATCATCAATCCGCGGCAACGGATACTTGTTCTTAATGGTCACTTCATTCAGCTGCCGATAGTCAATGCATAGCCGCAGACTACCGTCCTTCTTCTTCACAAACAACACGGGCGCACCCCAAGGGGAAAAGCTCGGACGAATATACCCCTTGGCCAACAGTTCCTGCAACTGCGCCCTCAACTCCCTCAACTCAGCGGGGGCCATACGGTAGGGAGCCTTCGCCAAAGGTCCCGTACCAGGTACAACCTCGATCACGAAATCGATCTCCCGCTGGGGAGGTAATCCAGGCAACTCCTCAGGAAAAACATCGGGAAACTCGCACACCACCGCAATGTCCTCGACATCCGGCTCCATCCGGTCAGACACAACCACAGACGCGAGAAAACCCTGACAACCTGAATCAAGCAATCGACGGGCTCGAATAGCAGAGATAAGGAATCGAGAAGAGGTGGAACGGATACCTTGGAAATAGAAGGTCCTCTTGCTCGGATGCTGGAAGTAGACCCTCTTCATCCCACAATCCACCACCGCTCCATGAGTCTCGAGCCAATCCATGCCTAGAATCACGTCGTAATCCCGAAGCTGCAATGCATACAACCTGCCTGGCATACTCCGCCCATCGATCCACACCGGAACCTGGTCGAAGCAATACGGAGTGACCATAAAGTCACCCGAAGGCAACTCCACTGCCAAATCACAGGACAACTGGGTCACCGGCTCCTCGACGCTCGACGCGAAATCCTCCGAAATAAACGAATGAGACGCGCCAGAATCAAATAAAACCCGAGCCGCACAACCCAAAATCTGAACGGTACCTTCCACGAGCTGCGACGCCACTGCCTCTGCCCTGGTCAAGTGCGTGATCTGGCCACGAGCCCTCTGCCTGCCTCCCACACTAGCTGACCTGGGTAGCGGCGGATACTGTCCCTGCTGCTGCTGCTGCTGGGGAACCTGCTGCTGCGGCGGCCTCTGAGGACAGTCACGCGCCATGTGCCCTGGCTGGTCACACCGAAAACAGATGATCGGCGCCGTGCACTGCCTGCCTGGGTGGGTACCACCACACCGTGGACAAGGTCCTCGCGATCCACCCACTGATCCCTGACGCTGCAAAGGAATCGGCTGCTGTACACTGCCCGATGAAGCTTGCCCTTGATCCTTGGGCTTCTTACGGAAACCCTTCTTCAAGAACTTCTTGACCTTCGAGCTAAAGACGCAGATCCTGTCACTGAAGCTGCCGATGCCGGTACTCCTGAACCACCCGACGCATGCTGGAAGAAACCCTGCTGCTGGGTAGCCGACTGCTGGCTGCGACCTGACAAAGACTGTCCCTGGCTGATCGGTCCTCGAGTCCTCTGCATATCCATCTCCAAGGAAATCGCAACACGAGACGTCGTCTCTAGATCAGTGGCCCCATTCGCGATCAAATGGTGCCTCAGCTCCAACCTCAAGCCCTGCACAAACTGCGTGGTCCTCACCCTCTCATGCTCCATGATATGAGGTGCATACCGACCCAGCTCGACAAATCGGGCCCTATACTGCAACACGGACATGTCACCCTGCACCAGCTCCAGAAACTCCCGCATCCGCTGCGTAGCAACGACGTCTGGACAGTACGTACGCTCGAAAGCACTGACAAAGTCACCCCACTCGACCTGCTCAAGTGGACGAAACTGAAAGGACGTCTTCCACTCGGAAGACCACCACCTCCGAGCCGTACCCTGCAACTGGTTGTAGGCCAACCCCACTCTGTCCTCGGCAGTACTCTTCGCAGAACTGAACACCCGCTCCATCTCATCGAGCCAATCACGAGCCGCATCAGGGTCTGCCTGGCCGCTAAAGTAAGGTGGATGGAACTGCATGAAGTCCCTCACCGCTCGGCCTGGCCCACCCCTAGCTGACGAGCCCTCAACAGCCTCTCCGCCAAACTGCTGAGACATGAGATGGTACATGCCACGGAAGAAATCCTCGGCCCCCGGAGCCCTCGCAGCATCCGCGGCCTCGGTAGCTCCCGGAACTCTGCTATGCTCCTCCTGGTCCCTCTGGACCCCCTGCTGGATCTCCTGACCTCCAGCCGACTGCCCCTGCTGAGAGCGAGAACTCCTCCTCGGCGCCATCCTCGCTCCTGAAGCACAAGACAGAAAACACGGAAACGGCAATGTCAGAATAAAACATGCGGTGCCCAATGCCAGCGTCACATGTACATCATCGTTGTGGACTAGTGGACCAATACAATCACCTATGATTCTCATGTAATTCCACAACCGCGCTCTGATACCAGCTGTAACGACCCGAGAATCCGATTACCGGGAAGGCCCGATAACCCGAGACTCGTACCGCCACCCACGAGTCCGAAGACTCGGAAGGGTTAAAAGGATGGTGTGGAAACTACATAAGCATCACAGATAATTGCAGAAATTAAACAGTTATAATATTAAGCAGGAAATAAATTAACAATTTACATGGTCCACAATAAAGAACAATAATAACAGCAGTCCACGACTAGTACAGTGACAAGAAAGAAAAGTACAGCTACACGGGGCATCCCCCGGCTCTGACCTCTGGCACTACCTCTGGGCACCCGCACCACGCTGCGCTCCTGACGCGCTCCCCGAAGGTGGCGCCTCACCTGAAACACGGTGAAAACACGCAGGGAATGAGTCTCAGAACAAGACTCAGTAGGGATCACTCGAACCCTACCTCGAAAAATGAGAAACCACTACTCTAGCGGTAGGAAAGTACCTCGGAAAGGAAAGCCCTGTACTCTACAGAACTAGACCCTACGGCACGCAAACCGACACACGTGCCACGGTACGAGAAGACCGAAACTCAACGGTCGAACCGTCAAAACCCGAAGGTCGGAAACACACGACTGACAGTCTAACACTCCGTACTCGACAGGAGTACCACCCACTAGAAGCACAGCCGGTAGCGTCCCCTGACGTCTTACACCGCACCGCAGGTGAACCGCCTGACGTGGTAGGTCCTACCCGAGGCGCAAACACCGTACAAGTAACCACAAACAAGTGACTAGCTGGGGTCACGCCCGTCGACGTGGGTCCAACCGCCCCCAACCACGTGTGCACACACAGACCACGCGTCCTAGGTCTGGCCCTCTGACCGGTTTTCCCCCGCAGCCGGACTCTGGCTACGACGAGGGGCCTACGGTAACCGGTCCACAAACCGTCTCGAAAGGTGGGTGCCCGTACACCACTCCCAGGTGAGACCAGCACCTCGTACTGGTGGGCTACGACTAGTGGAGGGTCACTGAAGGAGTAGACTCTCGAGTCAACGGAAAACAACGTCCGAAACCGACAACAGTGTGGGAATCACCCCACGCACCCGCCCCGTCGCACGGTGACCACGGTCGGAAAAGAAACAGACGCATTGCCCACGGTCAAACGCCTGACCGAGGCGAACGGGACTTCCGGACACCAAAAACACGGTCACGGAACTCCACGGGGTGCCCGGGACGCACACACGGCCCAAGGGGAACACCCAACAACGAACCAAATCGCGCTAGGGCCACCTAGCGCGACAGGGCATGTCGCGCTAGGGTCCCCTAGCGCAACAAGGGTTGTCGCGCTATGGCCCCATAGCGCGACACGGACCATCGCGCTAGGGAACCCTAGCGCGACAGGGACCATCGCGCTAGGTCCTCCTAGCGCGACAATGATGATCGCGCTAGGGCCCCATAGCGCGACACGAACCGCCTCCTGTTCATCTTCTCCGATGAACGCGCTCGGTCGGGGCAGCGCGACCTCCAAGAACGCGCTACTGGAGTATAGCGCGTTCTCAGTCCGCGGCCGAAAACGGTAAGAACGCCCAAAAAAACCCAACCACGCCCCCATACCTCCATAGGAGAGGGGGAAAACAAAGGGGAAGACCCCTGGGGACCCCTAGCATGATTCTAGGCCCTCAAAACACGAATCCATGCATTGAATCCATAGATCGGGCGAGCTCTCCCCAAATCATGGAAAAACCCAAAAACGCTCAAATGATCCCCTCTCGGCCTCCCCGCGGCCTATAAATCACGGAAAAGAACGGCATGAGGCTAAGGAACGTCACCCTACCTCAATGGAGCGAATGCTCCGCCGGATCGATCACGAATCACGAAGAATGCTCGAAGCTTCACGAACTCCCCACGCTTCCCACGCTCGCCGCACGCCCACGAGATCGCCTCACCGTCGCCCACGCGTCCGCGCCGTCGCCCCGCCGCCGTCCGTAGCCGGAGAGGGGCTCGCCACGTCCGAATGGGAGAGAGGGAGAGAGAGAGGGCTCACGGTCGCGAGAGAGAGGGAGAGGAAGAAGAAAGAGAAAAGGGAAAAGAAAAGAAAAAGGATTAGGATTTATAGAAAATCCGAATTTTCGGAAAAATACCGAAAAATAGAAAAATACATTTCTGGAATCCTCGGAACGCACCGATCGCAACGGTACCACTCGTGCCCGGGTGAACGGCCCAGTTAACCCGCAGCGAGCGTCCGAAGGAAAAGCCGAAACACACGCCGGGAATCGAAAAACACACGCGGAAAAGCCGCGGAACGCCTCCGGGCCTCCGAAACGACTCCGGATCACGCCGATCCGAACACAAAAGATGTCCGAAACGAAATTTCGGACACAACGGAGCTGGACGCTCCGAAAACCAGATCCGGGACCCACGAAGAAGGATCTGAAAGGTCCGGGATATTACAGGGGAGGCTCCGGCTCCCCCGTCGCTATCCCGTCCACCACCGCCCGTGTGAAGAGAGGAAGAGAAGGAGAGTGAGTGAAGAGAGAGAGTGAAGTCCGGGAGGGGAGGAGTCCATGCCCCCCCCTTTGTATCTTCTTTCTTTCTTTCTTTGTCCCCTTGTTTTCCTTCCCGTCGCCATGTATTAGCCCCCTTGGGACACTCCTCTTGTGTGAATAAAGGTAGAGGGCTTGCAATATCTCTTCGGACGTCTTTCCGACGCATTTCTTCCGGGTTTACATCCTTCGGTGTTTCACGCCCCTTTCTTTTCTTCCCTTCCTTAGGGTTTACTTCATGTCGAGCGTTTTCCTCTTCGCTCACCCCCAGCCGTGCCTCCCATAGCACACCCCAATTGTGCCTCCAACGGCACACCCAATTGTACCTTCAACGGCACGCCCTGATTGTGCCTCCAACGGCACGCCCAGTTGTGCCGCCTTCAGCGACACGCCCTCTTTGAACCCTTCGCCGGCGTGCCTGATCAGGCCTTCGCCGGCACACCCCGTCGGCCCCCAGCGGCACACCCCAACTGTGCCCAGCGACACACCCTAGCCGTGCCCCAGCGGTACGCCCCAGCCCAGCCCCAGCGGCACACCTTTGGCCTGCCTCTACCCGGCACACCTGGCCCTCTCCCTGCCAGTCAGGGTATCCTTAGGTTGCATTAGTCCCGTGTTTCCTCTCTGTCGTCCCCTCCGAGTTTTTCGAAGTTTTATTAAGGTATTGCCGCTCTCGGGCGCCCACCTCCAGTTGTCGGGTTTCGCCACTCCATGTGGGCGCGTTCCCTTTATCTCCCTTACGCTCGGGTCAAGGGGAGATGCTGCCGAATTTTTGTTAGAAACGATAACACATTAAAAAGACAAAAAGAAGCAACAAACAAATAAAAAGATAACAATGGTAAAACGCTTTAATCAAGGCAAGGGAACCGTAATTAACTCAAAGAGAGCCAAATCAAACGACAACTAAACAACTCGAACATTCGTCCTCATGGGAGAAAGAATGGAAATTGATCAAGAAAAGGAAAGAAACAAACCCACGCAAGTTGAATAAAATCAAGAGAGAAATAAAAAGGAAGAAGCTATAAGAATGAAGAAGGGGTGGGCCCTTTTCAAACTCCTCCCCGGTACGCCCTTCAGTGGCCTTTGCCGGCACGCCTCCTTGGCCTTCGCCGGTACACCTTTCAGCGCCCTTCAACGGCACGCTCCATACCGCCTTCGTCGGCACACTCCCTGTCTCCTTCGCCGGCACACTCCCTGTCGCCTTCGCCGGCACGCTTCCTGCCGCCTTCACCGGTACACCCTTCGCCGGCACAGCCCTCCAGCCACCCTTGGCCGGCACACCCTTCGCTGGCACACCCGCCTGCGCCCCCTCGCCGGCACACCTGCCCGCCTCTTCAGCGGCACACCCGCCTGCGCCCCTCGCCGGCACACCTGCCCGCCCCTTTAGCGGCACACCCGGCCGCCCTTGGCCGGCACACTCCCAGCCATCTTCCTTCGCCGGCACGCCCGTTCGGCCCCTCGCCGGCACGCCGGCTTGCCTTCGCCGGTACACCCCTTTCTGCCCCCAATGGCCCACTTTTCCTCCCAAAATAAATATATATATAAATATGTCATGATAATAATAATGATAATAAATTAATAAAAATCATGATAAATAAATAAACCTGAATATATATATATATGAGAAATAAATAAAAAATGTGAAATAATAATAATAATAGTAAAAAAAAGGGAAAGGGAAGATATAATAGTAATAATAATAAACAAAGTGGAGAAATCTTTCAGAATAAATACATAAAAGGGAGATAAGCAATAAATATATATATATGTATAATTTAAAACCCAGATAAAAAATGGTAAAATCTACACTGCAGCCCCGTCTCCCCTGCGACCCGGTGCTGAAGGAACAACAATGTCGCCCTTACGGGCTGGGCCTGAGTCTTGAGAATTATCCCGAAATGGTCATGACCCGACCTCGCTTCGGGCTGACATTCCGATTAAACCGGACTCATTTCTCCGGCCGGATCCCTTCCGAGCCGCTACTAAAATTGCCGCACATTCGGCAAACATTTGAATGGGTTCACCTCGATTTCCGCCGCGTTTCTATTACGGACCTACGTCCGAACGTGAAAAGGCCCACGAGCGACCAACATGGCCGACGACTCTCGCCCCAATATGGTCGTGAGCCGGCATTGTTCCGGGCCGATAGCCTGTTTAATCGGATTCATTCTAATGGGATTCGCTCCCGCTCTTTCATTGAAATTACCGTAAACTCGGCATACATTTGTACGGGGTCGTTTCCACCCACGTCGCACTTTCAATATGGGCCCTTGCCCGAACATGAAAAGGTCCACAAGTGACCGACAGAATCGGAATAGAACGAGATGGCTCTCGCCACCCCTGGACTCCTTCCATGGGAATATCAATAAGACCTTTGTGGGCCACACTTAGACCTCGGGCCTGTCCCGATCATGGTCATCATCTGGCTCATATCCTCGGTCTACAGCCCGCTCCTTTCGAACACGTTTTCGGTTCTGGAGTCTAGTCTCGGGACTCTCCCCTATTGCCCTCCAGCACCGGAAATGTTAATGATGCCCGCGCAAGCCTCGTTCGGACCACGGGAGGCGCCCCCGGTATGGTCCTGACTCGATCTCGCACCGGGCCAATAAATTCGCTAGTTTCCTGCTACACTAACCGAGATTTAACCGAATATTTTCAGTGTCTCGGAATAATAAACTTGTCGTATCTTGGCATGCATATGTTCCAGGTCCTCCCGCGACGATTACAATATTCTCAAGCCGGACTCCCGTCCGAATATTAAATGGTCTCCCGAATGACCGACATGTTTCGAACGCCCGCTTCTCCGGACACAGGGCTTTTCAGCCGATTCAAGGGATATTCCCTCGTCGCCCCTTGGCACCGGAAATATTAATGACGCTCATGCAAGTCTTGTTTCGACCGCGGGGGGCCCACCGCAGTATGGTCCCAGCTTGCTCTTGCACCGGGCCAACAGATTTACTGGTTTTTGACCGCTCCAACCGAGGCTTAGCCGAATGTCTTCCGTTCCTCTGAACAATAAATTTGCCATATCCTGGCGTACATATGCTCCGATTTTCCCGCGACGATCGCACTTTTCTCGAGCCGGACATTCTTCCGAACATTAAATGGTCAGTACACGACCGACATGATCTCGAATGTTTTTTGTTCTTTTCTCGCCCTCGCGCGAGGATTTCAATATCTCGTAATAGACCTTTCATGCAATTAATTCCCCGGCCATGAGGCCCTGAATCCCGGTGATTAATCAAGGCTGTTCCCTCGTATGGGGGATGTAAATGACGCAGTGACCTTTATGGCGCGGCGGGTTTTGGTCCTGACACGAACCACACAATCGTCTGACCTAGTCAGATCAAGCGCACCATGGGCTCTTCGGAGCCCGAATAAATTGTCACTTTGTGACTGGCACGCCCACGCACTTAATAGACGAACTACCTGAACGAGCGAATTTTAGTGCGTCCACAAGGCCCAAGTGAGGGAGCTCCAGCTGGGCCTTCAGGCCGTCGTGCAGAGGCTAGGAGGGATGGAGACGCGCTACGAGAGAGCGCGAGAGTTCGGGGAGCGGCTGCGCCAGTCTAGTCGCTTTGCTGCTAGTGGCTTCTTTGCCATGCCAGGGGAGGAGCAGCGAGTCACTGCTGCGGAGCAGGCGCCAAGAGGCGAGGCAGGTGCTGCTGTACGAGGATCCCAGAGGCTTCTGAGGGACCCGCACCTCAGGGGAGAGGAGGGGAGCGCCCAGAGAGATGAGTGATGGTGAGGATCGGCGAGCTGGTGGACTCGCCTCCTCTCTATGATTGTAGTGTTTATGACAGCTTATGTAGAATTATGAATGGAGTGATTTGATTTTCTGCTGCTCATTTGTTCTCTTGTGCATTCCTTCTTCCCTACACTTCCTCTTCTTTGCACTGTTCCCATGTGATGGGTCTGCCGAGACTCCACCCCAAGCAGAGAATCGCGTCTTGTTGTGACCATTTTCCACGGGAATCTGCCGTCGAAGTCAATAATGACGGCCCTAGCCCCTTTTCCCAGATGTTGTGTCAAATTTTGCGGACGTCCTTTAAAACATGAAAGGGTTTCCCTAGACAACATAGGGGGCTAGTCGTCATATTCTTCGTCCAATCAATCACCCTGTGCGAGCGGTGAAGTGACACGCGGGACCGCATGGCTATCATTAACAGGTGATGGAGGCAATCTTGGCCTGCACTCCTTCCATTTCTATAAATTCGTGTCCCTTTTATCCTCCCTGGTATATCGTGAGCTAACTCGAGGAGCACAAGTTCTCACGGGAGAGGGGGAGTTCAAAATTCCGAGAGTTGGATGGAGGGCGAATCTTCCCACTCCTCGAAGAGAAGCAGGTCTAGTGGTAGTAGTTCCAAGAGGCTTTCGGACCTCGAAGGACACTTTAGCGAAAGGGCCCAATCACAACTCGTAAGCCAAGTTTTCTTGCCCTTTTTTTCCATTCTTTTTTCTTCCTTTCTTTCTTACCAAACCTCCTCTCCATTCCCTGCATGCGTAGTGTGTGATGAAATCACAGATCTCATGGGAGTTGGTAGTGGCAGCATACCGAGGTCTCCCAGATTTTCAGAAGGCCAGGCTGGACGTGATGGGTTTTGACACTTTTCTTCGGATCGAGCCGATCCAGCTCGACCTGGTCCTGATCCAAGCCTTGTGTGAGAGATGGGACCCAGTGAGTCGGACATTCCTGATGCCCTGGGGACACATGGTGCCCAGCCTAGAAGATGTGGTCCGAATTACGAGTCTCAAGGTGGATGGCGGGGCAGTGACCGGAGTCACTTACGCGGACTACCGAGAAGGTGCCCAGAAGTTACTGGGTTTAGACCTAGATGGTCGGAAAAACAGGTCGGTAGATAGGGCGTCCCTCATGGATGCATTAGGGCTCACCGACACTCGTCGGCGGGATGACGAATCCTCAGAAGAGTTTATGGAAAGAATGGAAATAGGATGCCGTGCCGTGTACTGCACAGATTTCGGCAACTGGGAAAGATGCAACATAGATTTGAGGAGATTTCTCCTCTTCCTTTTGGGGAGATTGGTACTGAGCTCGAAAGGGGATGGTATCCAATGTCGCTTCCTGGAGCTGCTATCAGACCTTGAAAGAGTAGGGTATTATGCCTGGGGAGCTGCCATGCTGGCACACTTGTTTGCAGGCCTATTCCAAGAAACGGATCGTGAGATGACTGTGAGTGGTTTCACACCATTCATCCAGGTATTTTTTTTGGTTTTGCTTGTTTTATATTTTTTTGTGTTTTTGCAAGGTTCTGATGACCTGCGCCGAGCAGCTGTGGAGCTATTATTACCTCCCTATGGGGAGAGCTCGGCATTGGCGACCCGCGATGGTGCCGCTATCCAGGCGGTGGGAACCCATCATGAGTGCGGCACCCCTAACCTACCAACTGATGGTGCTAAGGCGGGAGCTACAGGAGTTCCCTGCAGCGATGGTAAACTGGAGACCCTACTCAGACATGGTCGATGCCGACCAGCCGTGGGTTCTAGCAAGTCGTGCCCGGTTCGGACGGGAACTGTGGATGCACTGCCTGAATGAAATCGAGCCGCTTCGGCTACGATTAGTTATGAGGACTTTAGGACTGGCTCAAGAATGGGTGGATTCAGCTGTGCCACCTCGTGTCGGGAGAAAGACGAGGGGACCGGCGACCTGCATTGACTGGCGCGTGCGATTCCCCGAACAGTATGAGGACTGGCAACGGGGTGGCACGATTGTAGAATCACAGGCGTGGGATAGCGAGGACTACTTGCGTCTATATAGGACAAAGTACGCAGAGCGGCTCTAACCCCGGGGACTTGTGGAGGTAGGTTTCCCCTTTTCTCTTTTCTTCTTTCTTCTTTTCTTGGTTTTCTGGTGAAAATACTGACTCGTAAGGCTGCAGGATGTCCGGGATGCCATGATAGCGAATTTACGAACTCGCTTGGCAGAGATGGAACAACAGTTGGGTGATGCCCGCGGAGCTACGAGCGCCTTGGTAGGTGTACAGATTCCAGATGTTGGCTGCTAATTCACGCGGTCGTAGCATGCCCAGATTGGCGCGGCTTCCCCAGCGATGGGAGTAGGTGGTGTCTCTTCCAGCTTGTGGATTCCCACCTCAGAACTTGACTTGCTTCATGAGCAACTTGCTCACGCCACGCAGCGTGCTGCGGAGGCAGAAGGGATGCTCTCTATATAGGTAAGAGTCTCAGTGTTGAGTTCTCCTTGTTTATGCCTTATCGTGTATCTGAGATGGTACACTCGGCAGGAAAAGGAGACGGAAGAAGCGCTTGGCCAAGCTGCGCAGAAGGAGACTAGGATAGCAGAACTGGAGAGGGAACTGCGGCGTCATCCTGATGACGACTCCTCTAGGGATGCTGTGGAACTGAGGATCACTCTCCAGTTGGAGTGGGAAGACCGCGAGAGAGAACGTGCAGAGAAAGAAAGAGACATAGAGAGAGAAAGAGCCAACAGATTGACTGAAAGGGAGGAACGAAGGGCCATGAAGGCCCAACTATTCGAACTCCGAATCAGCCTTGGTCTTGCTGAACAATGGCTGAGAGATGGTGAGGAGCGTTACCGAAGAGCACGAGAGCGTGGCTTTCGTGTTGGTAGCTTCTCTGCTGCTTCCGTAGATCAACGCCGGGATGTGGGAATAGGAAGAGGAGTACAGAGTGGTAGGAGTACCGCTTTTCGTAGTTGGGTAGCACCTTTGAGAGCGTTGTACCCGGAGAGTAGTGGGACAAGTAATGCAGAGAGAGAGGGCGGAACTTGACGTAATTTTTTTGGTTTTTTGGAATAAAATACAAGGTTCGGTTTGTTTGTTTTTCACTTTTGCTTCTGTTGCCTGAATCCCTGTACACATCACTGAAACAAACAAATCAGAATTTCTGTTCTGACTTGGCCCCTTGCTTAATAAGCAAATGGTCACTATGACTGTCCTTGATAACTGGTCAAGGGGCCAAGCCTTTATTTAAGGAAGGCGAGAGATGCGACAGGCAAGCATACGAATGCAAGCGGTATTAAAAGCGAGATGCTACACGCAAATGCAATCATGTAAAATTGATTTGTTTTCTTTTTATATTTGGCAATTTTTTGTTTTATCATAAAAAGATTTTTGTTGTTTGCAAATATGTACGTTTTCTCTTTTCCATTTTTTTGTTGTTTTTATCATTTCAAATTTTTTTTGTTGCTAACGCCCGGCAAGCACCCAAATAGCACCTAACCTACGTGAGAACAGGGGTTTCTTACTAACCTCCCAGGTATCCTAAGTGCACATCTAGGTTGATTTGGGCCTCTAGACCCCTCGAATGATGATCCCGCCGGCTAAGACTTACCCTGATGACAATACCGTCATGCCATGCTTAGGCTCCCAGTCGCTTCCGACCACAGGGATTCACCCAAAAGGTGTTCGAGGTAAATGATTTGCCCGACCCGGGTCTGTTTCCTCACAACTCTAGATGGTATATGATGGACCACCCTGGAACCCTAACGACCAACCGCGCGACGCTGACCCGGAATCAGACGCCGTCGCACCCATAGGTGACGCGCTTGCATTGGCCTAAGCCCGAGGTTAAACAAGAAGACATCAAGGTGGTAAACAGGGGTCTTGACCAGCCAGAAACACGGAGACTCCTTCGCAGCGATAACTTTTGCTTTTCAAAGTAGGCAACCAAATGTGTATATTAAAATAAGGTCGCAGACCCTGGGGAGTTTTCACCTTTCAGAAACTCCATCGAACCTTCACCTTTAGAGGAAGAAGGAAGAGCGTGGGGGATAAACCTCCTGAGAGGATCAGCAAAACCGTTAACTCGGCGAGCGAATAAGGGCCCATTAACTCTTTCCTTTCGGACAACTTCGGACCAAATCTCGAGCATTTACATTCCACGGCCCCTTTTGTGGATTCAGACTTTTGCTTTGAGGGGTTTCGTTTATCGCAACAGGCACGGTCACGACCAGGCTTTTCTCTTGATTTTGATTTTGTATTTCTTTTTGTGAGGGAGATATAGTCGTTTGACGTTTGTGGGCTCCCTTTTTGTATGCCTGCGGGGACACTGCCCTCTTCCCGTGCTCTGATCGATGCTCGAGGAAATAGATCCTCTCTTGTCTTTGGGGTTTGAGTTTTGGTTTCTCATGCTCAGCGTTTTAAGGGCGCCGACTGTCTCATTTGGTCGAAGAGAAAAGAATAAAGATTACAGCTTCCGGAGATCTTCTGGGTGACGCTCCACCGTAGGTGATGCTACCGACTTGTTTTGAACAAAATACATAAGTGAGCACATGTTGGCTTCCTTCGAGCGAGCATAGGCCGACGTGGCCAGACAGGGATCTCCACGGTTCTGGCAAACCAAGACCCGGTGCCTACCAAGCCTTGATGGGCCCTATCCTAACATGAAGGTTAAATGCAGGGACTTAACTATATGGTGACTACCAGGCATCGGCATTTTAAATTTTCCATATTTTTAGTGGGTTTCAATATTTCTTTGTTTTTGATGTTTTTTATCTTTTCATCATTTTTTTTGTTTGTTTTGTGCTAAGGGTAGTATTTCTTAAGATAAAGCCCATTCCAAGGGTGGGATAACGCGGTCCCTTCGGCGTTGACTAGCTTGTAGGCGTTGCCAGGGTACACGGCTTGAATTACAAATGGTCCTTCCCAATTGGGTTGGAGCTTAGAACGCGGACCTCCAGGTTTGACAAAAATTCTTTTTACGACCATCTCACCGACTTTGAATTTTCTCTCAATGACTTTCTTTTGGTAAAAGCGAGCGAGTCTATTTTGATACACACGCGCGTGTTCGGCAGCGGCCATCCGTTTCTCATCCAAGAGTTCCAACTGGGCGAGGAGTGAATTACGACGATCGTCGAGGGGAAATTCCTCGTCCAATTGTACCCTGAGAGAAGGGATCAGAGTCTCGTACGGGACTACCGCTTCCATACCATAAGTAAGGGCAAATGGAGTCTACCCGGTGGGGGTATGGATTGAAGTGCGATAGGCCCATAGAGCTTCGATAAGCTTTTCTGGCCAGTCTGAAAACTTACTAGACTCGCAGGTTTTTTTGATGATTTTGAGCAATGTTTTATTGGTGGCCTCCGCTTGGCCGTTACCTTGTGGGTAATAAGGCGATGGATGATGCAATGCAATTGCGTACCTTTTGCAGAGGTCCTGTAGGTCCTGAGAAATGAACTGTGGCCCATTGTTGGTGACGATCATGCTTGGGACGCAGAATCTGGCGAGGATGTTCTTTATGACGAATTTGCAGACTGTTGACGCCTTGATTTCCGCGTAAGCTTCGGCTTCGGCCCATTTGGTGAAGTATTCCGTCGTAGTAAGGATGAACGATTTTTGCTTGGTGAGGGAATTGGGATCACCTAGGGGACCAATGATGTCGAACGCCCACATGGAGAAGGCCACGGGGAAGATATTGGATGAAGTGAGGAAGATGGTGAATGGATTTTATCGGCGTAAAGTTGACACTTGACACACCTACGGACATAGACAGCACAATCTTCTTCCATAGTGGGCCAATAAAAGCCTTGGCGAATGATCTTCTTGGCGAGCATCTGACTATTCACGTGGCCACCGCACACGCCCAAGTGCGTCTCCTCTACACATTTTCAAACCTCATCGTCACCAAGACATCTTAACAGAATACCAGTAAGGCTCCTCCTATAGAGTAGACCTCCAACCAAATTATATTTCTGAGCCACCCTTCTTATGGATTTCTTGTCCTCTGTGGTGGCCCCTTCAGGATAAGACTGATCTTGGCAGTATTTGACGATTTCATAGAACCATGGTTTCTCTTCATCAGCCAGTTCTTCTTTGGCCTCTGCCAACATGATCTCCCTTTTCTCAAGGATATCTTCCTGCAGGATCTTTCTTGCTATCCTGTCTTTGATATTTACGTAGGAAGCATCATCGATTGCAGGGGCGTGAAGTTGAAGATGGAAATAGACTTAAACCATCTTCCTAGAGGGAACCTTATGGATGATGCCAACGAGGCGAGGGCATCGGCGAGAATATTCTGATGACGAGGGATATGAACAAAGATCAATTTTGTGAATAGTTTGGCAAAGGCAGCAGTGAGTTCTTGGTATGGCTTGAGTTTGGGATCGCGAGTGTGATATTTAGTGAGCACCTGGCGAAGGATGAGTTGACTATCACCTACGACTCGCAACTCAGTGATACGAAAAGAATGAGCGAGTTCTAGGCCAGCTAGAAGAGCTTCATATTCGGCTATATTGTTGGTGACTGGAAATTTGAACTGGTATGCCAATGGGAATGTGAGGCCTTCAGGCGACAGGAGGGCGATGCCGATTTCTCTCCCTTGAGAATTCAGAGCTCCATCAAAATATAGCGTCCACATTGGCTCCTCTGATTGGTTGACGGACATTAGTTCCTCATCTGAAAACTCTGATTGGACGGGATCGAATTTGGGAAGAGGATGATGAGCGAGATGCTCGGCTACGGCATAGCCTTTAATCGCCTTTTGCTGGATGTAGGTGATGTCGAACTGAGAGAGAAAATTTTGCCAGCGTGCTAGCCTATCCGTAAGGACGGCTTTCTCCAGAAGGAATTTGATAGGATTCATTCGAACAATCAAGTGGACCTCATGAGCCAAGAAGTAGTGCTTCAATTTCTGCACTACCCAAACGAGGGCAGCACAGGTTCTCTCCATGACGGTGTACTTCTGCTCACAGGGATTGAGAAGTTTGGACAAGTAATAGGTTGCCCGTTCCTTGCCTTCTTCATCAGCTTGTGCGAGGACGGCTCCCACGGAGTCATCCAAGACTGAGACGTAAAGGATCAGAGGTTTTTCTGGTTTGGGTGGAATGAGAACGGGTGGACTAGCCAGATATTCCTTCAACCCTTCAAAAGCTTTCTGACATTTAGAATTCCAGTGGAATTCTACTCCTGGCTTGGTCAACTCGTAGAGAGGTCTACACCTTTGTGAATGTTGAGACACAAACCGATGAATAAACTGCAACCTCCCGATTAAACCTCGGACTTCCCTCAAATTCTTGGGAGGCGGCATATCCCTGATAGCCTTAGCTTTGTCGGGATCTATCTCGATCCCTCTTTTGCTCACAATGAACCCCAGCAATTTACCTGACGACACACCAAACACACACTTCTTCGGGTTCATTTTCAGTTGGAACTCCCTTGACCTCTGTAAGACCTTAGCCAAAACTTCTGGATGTTCCATCCTGGTCCTTGATTTTACCAATAAGTCATCCACATACACTTCCAGATATATGTGCATCATGTCATGAAATATGGCCATCATCGCTCTTTGGTAAGTAGCTCCAGCATTCTTTAATCCGAATGGCATGACCACGTAACAATATGTTCCCCAAGGGGTAGTGAATGACGTCTTTTCCTGATCCTCTTCTGCCAAACGAATTTGATTGTATCCTGAAAATCCATCCATGAACGAGAGGGTCTCGTAGCCTGCCGTGTTATCGATCAACACATCAATGTGAGGCAAGGGAAAATCATCCTTTGGACACGCGCGGTTAAGGTCCCGGAAGTCGATGCAAATCCTGACTTTCCCATCTTTCTTCATGACCGGGACAATGTTTGCCACCCATTGAGGATAAAGGACGACTCTAATGAACCTGGCTTTGTGGAGCTTATCGACCTCTTCTTTCATTTTCAAAGCCATTTGAGGGTGGAAACGCCTTAACCTTTGTTTTACCGAGACGGACCCTGGTTTTAGGGTTAAACGGTGTTCGACCAAGGTTGAATCCAGACCCGGCATATCCTCGTAGCTCCATGCGAACGTGTCCTCATATTCCTTGAGAACCTCAATTAATGCCTCTTCTTCAGAGGGTGGTAGGTTGTCACTTATGAGGATGATCATAGGGTCTTCCTCAGTTCCCAAGTTGACTTCTTTGGTGGATTCTTCTACGGCGGTTGACGGCTCGTCGAATCTCCTCATTCCACTAGCGTATGCGCCCGCCGCATCCTCATATTCTTCACCCTCATCTTCAGTGGGGCATTCTTCATTCGTGATCTCGTAGACTCCATACCCTACATCAAATGCATAGTCGCCCTCACATTCTATTTCTGGTAGTCGGATGGGATTTTCTAGCAATTGGGGGATGGCAAGGAGGGCTTGACACCTGGCGGCTAAATCCAGAAAGAATCGACGAGAGATCTGCCTACCCATGGATTTCTTCCTAGGTACTACCCTTGGCCTATCATCCTTAGATTGACTGACAATATTTACAGAAGAAGAGGAAGACGAAGAGGATGGTGTAGAATGTACAGGAGAAGACCCCTCAGAGGAGGGGTAGAAAAGGTCGCTCATGGGACCTTGGACGGGTGGTCCGCAAGGCGGTACGCACCCGTGGGAGATATAGGAGGTTTCCTCAACGAAGATGTATTGTTGGGGAGTTTGAAAGTTGACATTTTTTTTTCGTTTTTATTTTTAATGACAAAACAGTGAAAAGAGATTAGAGGAGAGAGAAAAGTGGTTATGGCTAGAGGATTGTGAGGCTCATAGAGCATATCATGGTTGAAGACCTGGCGCGGGTTGAAAAGCCCGCGTAGGTATGTAAACAGAGAAGGGGATCTGGGAAGATCATCAGATAATTATCTGGCCCAGGAAGAAGATATCAGCAAAGGCTGAAACGAGCGGATGGAGAAGATGGCGGCTAATGAGCCGTTGACGGTAATGTTGAGGACGGATGAAGATCCGTCGATGACAGGGTCCTTCTGGCGAGGACGAGGATAGTTTGGAACCTTGGCAAGAGTGGTGATATTCTCTGGTATTCCGGAGATCAATGGTGGTCCTTCAGGCTGCGAAGACGAGAACATCCTTTCCAGTGCAACGGAAATGTCCCGTATGTCGAACCATTTGTTCCACTCGCATTCCGGATCTTTGATCTTGCCTCTTTTGGTGATCCTCGGACATTTTTCAGCCAAATATACAGCATGTGATCCCCCATATGCTTCTCGTGGGTAATCTCCCATCTGAACAACGGGCCCTTGTTGACACCCGTTTTAGCCCACAAGTTGTGTCATTTCTCTTATTCATCATTTTTGATGTCCCGAATTAGCCATTATTTTGGAGCTTCCTCGGATAGATTTCGAGCCCATTTTTTACCATTTCATATCCTTTGAGTCTTGGAGATCATGATTTCTTAGAGCCTCGGAGCTTATCTTATCAAATTCCGGCTTCCAAATCAACTTTCGGCCCATTTAGGCCGACTTCCCTCAAGTAATCGGCTCTCTCTCACTGCGCAGTCTTAAAAGTGGTTCTTTTTCACCCTCTTTCAATCCTCTATTCAAAAAGTTATCTTCATCAAAGTTGTTCCTCTTTCAAAGATCTACAATTTCTTCTTCTACACCGTTGTCCGGTTCTGCCCGATTGTGAGCTATTCACTTTTTTCCAGCAGGCTGTGATGTTCACCTACATTCCAAAATTTTTCTCTCTCTTCCAGCCCCATTTTCACCCTCTTCCACTCCTTTTCTCACATTTCTTTCTTCATAAAAGTTGTTCCTCTCTCAGTTATCTACAACTTCTATGTTTACCACTTTGTCTAATTCTCCACCGTTTGAGAGATACGCTTCGATTTCTAAAGTCACGCGCAATCTGCCCAGAATCTGCCTTCATCGATGTGAAGGTCATTTGCAGGTGCGTTACTTCATTGAAGTGACGGCCCAGTGAAGACCGTTACTTCAGTGTGACGGTCCTACGATAGACCGTCACACCAAAACTTGCCCAAAACAGCCCGGTTCAACCCCTAGAGTGTGGCGGTCCTATCCTTGACCGTTAGACCAAGTGACGGCCCTGTTTAGGTGCGTTACATCCAATCTCATCCGAAAACGTCTCGTTCGACCTCCAGAGTGTGACGGACCTACCCTAGTCCGTTTACATCACTCTGACGGTCCTACGATAGACCGTTACATGCACCAGAGAGTCCAATTCGTGCTGGACTCTGCTCCGTTTCTGTGCGCCGTGGCCCTCTTGAAGAGTCCATAACTTCTTGAATTCTTATCCAAATTGATCCCCGTTTTTTCCTACTTCTAGCCCTTGGTATTATCTTGAATTTGGTTCATAGGAATCAAATTTTCATTGGCTATATCTCTCGGGATCTGGGTCGCAAGATTAGGATTTATGTTTCCTAGTTCAACTCAAACTCTGCAGATTAAGCTCCGGGGCTGCCTTCCAAGAGCCCTATCTTCTAGAATCCTCCTCCGAATTGATCCCCGTTTGTTCCTATCTCTTGTCCTTAGTATTATCTCGAGCTTGATCCAAAGAACTCGATTTATCTTGGACTCTATCTCCGGGAATCGTGATAAGAAGATGAGGATTTCTTGCAAAACTCTATAAAAACTGCCCAGCTCGCAGTCGCGACGGGGGGCTCTTTCCGGACGTGGGGCGAAGCCATGCTGCACCGTCGACTCACAACTTCGACCCCATCTTGAAGAGGGAAGTATTGGCTTTCTATTCTATCCTTCTGGGCTTGATTTCATGGTCTACACTCTTAGTTCTAATCTCCTCAAAATCACAAATCATCACAGTTTCCTGCACTTTCTGCTACACATGCGTTTTTCTCCGTTTTGCATCATTGATTTCTCTCTATTCTCTCAATAAAATCTCATGATTTCAAATCTCATTCATGCACAACACACACACCTATCTTTTCCACCCTTCCATAGGGGTTAAAAACCTCCCCCCGGTGAGTTTGCCCTCAATTTCTACCCCTATTGTATCACTGCGGGATTGATACTACACATGCATGTTCTAATGGGTTTTTGCCTTTGTGTTTGATCTTTGTTTTGCAGGAGAGCATGAATACAACGTGAGGCCCTCTTCCTCTAGCCGGCTGGAAGGAGAGGAGGTCGATCCCACACCATTCCCCGCATCCCGCTCTTAAGCGCGATCAAGTTTTCTTTCCAAGGTATACGGTGCCGTTGCACTCCTTTCTTCATCCTTGCGGCGTTGTTTGTCCTTGGTGGCGATCACGGTTAGTATTTCCATCCTTTCATCCCCTTGTCTTTGATTCACATGTTTATGCATGTATGTATTTAAAGGGGGCGGGATACGAGTCTAATCTAATTAAAAAAATAAATCAATAGTTTTTTGGCGATCACGGTGGGACACCAATGCCCATCACGCTTGTGTTCATGCTCTTTTGTAGGTTGGGTGGGTGCATGTTCATGTTTAGGTGATATTTCTTCCATTCTCCAACTATTTTTGGTATTTTAAGGGCTTTGGTTGTGTGACGATCCTGCAGTAGACCGTCACATGCATGTAACGGTCCTTTGGTAGACCGTTACACGGCTTCTGGCAGTCTTGCGTGCATGCTCACATGGCCGTGTTCATCGAGGCATAACTTTTGATCCCGGAGTCCGATTGAGCTGATTCTTGTTGCGTTGGATAGCCCTTTGTATTGTCTTTCCATCCATATATCATTTGCATCATTTGGTTAACATTTGCATATTCTAATATTGTCCAACTTTTTGAGTTTTGTGCATAAGTTCTGCAGGCAGGCTCAGGGACAGGTTCACAGGTACATCTTTAATGAGTGATTTGACTGCCTTCCCGATGTCTGATTACACTGATTTTTGATCCATTGGATAGTCCTTTGTATTGTCTTTCCATCCATAGCTTATTTGCATCATTTGGGTCTCATTTGCTTAGTTAAAAATTATCATCATTTTAGCATTTTGTCCATAAAATCTGCATGTGGTCTGCGCATAGGTTCACGGGGGCATCTTTGCTTAGTGATTTGATTGACCTCCCGGGGTCAGATTGATCTGTTCTTGGGCCTGTTGTGCAGACCTTTGTATTATCTTTCCATCCATATACTATTTGTTTTAGTTGGATCATGTTTGCATAGTTTTATCTAGTCTTGATTTTCTAGTTTTAAGCTAGAATTTGCATGCACTCCGGTGCACATAGGGCCATACGTTGCATATCATAGTTGCATTTCCTACCTTGGTGCGTGGACCTCTCGTCTCCGTATTCCTTGGAGCCGACCAGGAAAGCACATCAAGGACCTCCATAAGTCCCCGTGAGCCGTGGATTCCCACACGGACACCGGGCCGGTTGTACCTTTCCGCCCCTTAGGCTTGCATTTGCATAAGTGTGAGGGAGTTAACCTTAGTCAACCCAATGTTTGGACCTTATTCCCATAGGATTCCCATCTTGAGGGAATTATTATTAATTCAAATCATTAAAAGGTCTATTAAAATCTCTAAAATATTTCCCATCATATCAACTTGTTTGACTTGGGTGAAAACTCTCACATTGCATTGTTTGTGTTGTTTGGGCTTGTCCAAGCCCATTAGTGATTTTCGTGTTGCATTCTTTCATCATCCATATGTTTTGTTGTTGTTATGCCCATTTAGCTTAACCCATTTTGTGTGTCCATTGTCTCGTGGTCCGTTGTCCATTCATCTTTGCATTAGTGGGTCGGCCCCCCTTGTTCTCAAGCCCATTAAGCCATTACTTCCCCATTTGTATTGTCCTTGATCTCCATGTATTAAGTCTCCATTTGCCCTCATGGAGCAGTATTCTAACCCCTTGTATCATTCTTTTTCCCAATCTGCTTCCTATTCCCACGTGGAATCCTCTTCCCGCTTGGGTCCTTCTTCTCGTGGTCCCCCTGACCCATCTGAGGAACAAGCTAATCTCATGGCCCGTATTTCAAGCCTTGTTTGCCAAATGGACCCGGCCCAGGCCCAACGTCTTATTGCATCTCATCTTCATGGGCCTTCTTCTCATAATGGGCCATCTCCTATTCATGGGCCTCCTCCTTCTCCTTCATATGTTGCTGGCCCAATTGCTAATGGGCAATATTCTCTTAATGGGCCTCATCCTTCTGCCCATGTTGCTGTTGGCCCATTCAGCCCATATGCTCATGCTTCTTCCAGGCCCACATATCATTCTACTCCCGGAATGGGCCCTTCTTCTTCTCAGCCCGGATCCTCTTATCCGGCCCAATACCATGCTCCTGGTCCTAATTCACAACCTCTTGCTCAAGTTGGCCCATATTCTTCTCGATCTCTCCCTACCCAGGAGATGATTGCTCAAACCCAACGCCAACTTGATGAGCTTCAACGCCGAATCGATCCCAAATCCTCCTTAAGCGTTTCGTTCGTATTTCAAGGTCTTCGACTTCCGCCATCTTCACAAATTCTCACATATCGCCGTTATAGTGGAGTCGGTGACCCATATGTGCACTTGAAGGAGTTTGTTTATGAGTCGGCCCAATTTCGACATGACCAACACTTGATGGCTTATCTGTTTGGTCTGTCATTGGAAGGCCCGGCTCGGGATTGGTTCTTCTCTCTTCCGCAAGAGCAAGTTGTGAGTTTTCATGCCGTTCAAGAAAAGTTTATTCATCAGTATCAAGACCAGGTTGGGCCCAAGTATTCTATCGCGGATCTGGCCCAAGAGATGATGAAGCCCGAAGAGGATTTCTGCACCTTTGCCGACCGTTGGCGTCGCTTGGCCGCGCAAGTCCCGGGGCACATACCGGAGGGAGAACAAATCAAGATGCTGATATCCAATGCAACGCCCGAGTACCGCTTCATCTTAGCCCTCAACGACATCACCTCCTGGCAACAATTATACAGCCGAGCCCGCTTCATTCGCCAACAAATCCAAGATTCCCTTGACCCCGAGTCTTCACCATCCACCTCCACATATCAACCTTCACCCTCCACATGCCAATCCTACGCTCCCATGAGCCGGACCGCCATGAGTCAGCCTTCCGCCACATATCCCTCCACGAGCCAACCTCCCGCCTCTACGTACCCATATGCCTCAGCATATCAACCTTCCATGAGTCAGCCTCCCGCATCCACATACCCGTCTCAATCTCCACTTCCGGTCAAGGGAACACCACATCCCGAGCAAGTAGATGCCGTCTACATACCCCCTCATCCTGTTCCACACATGCCTTCACCAAAGCCCTCCACCACTAGCCACGCACTCCTGCCTACGCAACCTCCACTTCCGTCTCCACAACCTTCTCCATCATTACATATCCCTCGGCATCCACCTTGCCCGAAGCAGGCTCCTCATCTTCCGTTGCCAAAGTGTTTCACCGATATATTTCGGGCTTTGATGGCCACTCACGCGTTGCCATTCTCTCCGGTTGTGCCTTACCGACCCGCGGTCGGGGATATGCTTCAGTTCTGTGATTTCCACCGTCAGCAGGGGCATTTGATTGAGGATTGTCCCGAGTTCCAAGATTATGTTTATGACCTGGAAGCTAAGGAAAGGATTGATTGGGCCGCTATGCATAAAGTCATTTTACATCTCCACAGCCAACAGCAGCAGCAAGAAGTGCCACCCGGGCAGCCGTCTCTGTTACTTCAAGGTCAGGGGCACCCTTGTCATTCCTCGTCTAGTGCTACACTCGCTCCATCACCTACTCCGTTACCTCCACCATCTCTTACCTCGGCTCCATCGCCGCCACAAACCCAAGCCTCTGCTCAGGCTAGTGCCTCCTCTTCTTCTCCCACCGTCACTACCACTACTTCTACCCCTAACACCGCTCGATGCGTTGTGTCGACACGTCGACGGTGGACACCACAACCTCCCCCTTCACCCTCTCTACCTCCATGTCCACTACCCCCATCGCCTTCATCACTATCCTCACCATCTCCATTGCCACCACCATCCTCTCCGTCGCCTACACCATCTCCACCCTCGCCTCCATCTCTGCCATCACCTTTGCCTGAGCCTGAGCAAGCCACACCTTTTCCTTTACCTCTACCCTCAGCCACGCCTTCACCTTCGCCTTTGTCGCCACCCGAGCCTATCATCGCCACATCGCCTGCGCCTTCACTTTCCATTACCACTCCCGTTGGAGCCTCCATGCCTTCCAAACCTTCACATGTTCCACCGAAACATATTCCCTTTACTTCTCCAACCACTACCACCCCACGGAGCGGGTGTGTGCTTCCTTTGGTGCCCCTCGGGTCTAATTCCCAGGGAGACAATAAGCCAAGTCAGGATGATTCAGTGCCGACCGTGCATTTCAAGATTCAGGATTTTATCTGTCGAATGCCGGTTCGTGTCCTCGTCCCTGGTTATTTTGGGGATGATGCGCCTCTACTTTCAAAGATGACAGTTGCTAAGAAGAGTTCCCTTGAGTTGATGCCAGTTTCTTCCCGAGCGAGGTCGATGGCAACCTCTTTGCTCACTGGAGAGTTCACCGTTGATGCTATTATTTCTCCTCGCTCTTTTGCTGTTCAGATGACAGGCCAAGAAGGGTTCTCTACCCGCGTTGTGCTAACACATATGGCCACCAAGCAGATTATGGGTTCTATGTTCAAGGGGCAATTGGCCGTATCATCTACACTTTCCAAGGATATTCTGCACCTGTTATGTAATCTTCCTCGGTTTATTAGCAAACCGGCCATGTCAACGCCATGTATTACTCTCCCTCAGCTTCACCCGTCTCTTCTATCAAGGGAGTTATGCTTCAAGACTGAGTTCCGAGTGGAGTTACCGAATCTCATGCTTCTAGTGCCGAGAGACAAAACCCCGTGGGTTTGTGATATTCATCACTCTGAAGGGTTACTCGCTCAAGAGTGTTCGCATATTGCTAGCACCGGGTGTCTAGGGGCAACCGCACCGATGAAGTTGCATGTTCACAGTCGGGCCAGGTCATCTGCTAGGTGGGCCCGTTATTTGAGAAGGTATTACAGATTAAGAAGCCCGAAGGTCCAAGCCCGCACCAGGTGGGTCCATTTTCAAGAAATTTCTGCCAAGAAGAGGCGGCGACGTAAACTCAATGGCTATCGGTTGTGCACTCAAGGGTCCACTTCTCTTCCTTCTTCTTCATTTCACTCATCATTTCTTCTGCTCGGTTCCCACCCCTGGGTGGTGTATCTGCCCTTTCCTAATTCTCCCTCCACAATTCTCTCCTCCTATCTCAGATCCACGAATCCCCATTCTTCCTTTTCCTATCCGGAACCTCCGGACTTTTCATCTCCTCACCATTCTCGGCCTCAGCCTATATCCTCCTCTGATTCTTCCCCTCCGGTATCTCCGGGTTCTTCTTATTCCCCGACCTTGACGGGTGTCTCCCATTCTCCTTCTCTGGCACTGTCGGATGATTCTCGTCCCTCTTCTCCGACCACGTCGGATGATTCTTCTTATCATCTTTCTACTCTTTCCTCTTCACCCTTTCGGGGTCTTCGCCCTTTCTCTTACTATTTTCGAGGATTTAGTCCGCCTTGATCTCAGCTAATATGGTTTCTTCTATATTTGGTTCCTTGTTATCAGGGTCTTGTCACCTTAACGAGGGAGTTCTAGCCCTCGTCTCTCTTCCTTTTTATCCTCCTTCGTCCAGTTTGATGTCTGCCGCTCCTCCGTGTCAAGGAATCTTTAATCCTTTGTTATCCTCTCCCTTTCGTCCTGTCAAGCAAGGAATATGAAGCTCGTGCTGCGCGAAGCTCGATGATCACGATTGCTTCAGGATGCTAGTTTCATTCCGTGGATTTGCAAGGTATCTTTATTTTGTGCAAAGAACATGCTATTATTATCACTTATTTACTCCTGCACATTGTTAAGATAAATGTTGGTTCCTCACATGGTTAAGTGGCTTTTAGAAATTTGCTTAGGTCATTTAAAATGAGTTCGCTTCTGCAGCATCCTTAGGCTGGTGATAGCTCCGTGCTGGGAGTCTAGTTCTTTCCTTGATTGTTGAGGGTGACCTTTGAGCATGAGTTTTTCACACACCACACGGTGAGCCATAGCCGACCCCTCCAGTGCAACAACGCTGCTGCTTTGACCATACTTTGGGTATGCACGAAGGCCTTTTTCTCTTCTCTACTCGGCCAAGTGTAGGGGCAAGAGATTGATGGATGAGATGACCAACCTAGGTACTCCCTAATACAAGAGAGGTCTCAAATAGGGGCAGTCTTGACCCTCGAAAGAAAGCTTTCATGCAATATCTAGCCAATAAGGGCTTTCAAAATCAATGATGAATCAAAAAACAAGAGTATGGATCAAAGGCATGGCAAGAGTGGCGAAGCCCCGCGGGACGTCATGAGCCCGGTCGCATGCATGCCTGATAAATATGGGCCTCAAAATCAAAGACACAAAGCCCCGGCGCAACAGACTATCTCTTTGAGGGGTGGTGCCCTGGAAGAAATTCAAATCATGATATCTCCCATCCTGCATAAAGCTTGTCTCTAATTTTTCTTCTATTTCTCCCTCTTAGGCTGGGTTGTATCCCGGGTATGGCCTTAGCAGGGGCACCGTTCTTTGGAGACGGTTGGTTATGGTAAGCCACCCTCACATGCACGCCCTGTTCAAGGGAAGTCTTTAATGAGAGGGGAGGGACGGCGATCCCCGGCCAGTAGTTTGAGCCTGTCTTTGGGTGCTGCAGATTGCTATGTCAAAATCCAAAAAATGAAATATTTCAAAAATCCTAAAAAATGAAATATGGTCCAAAACTCCAAAAAATTGGAATATGTCAAAAATCCAAAAAAATGAAATATTTCAAAATCCAAAAAATCAAGAAAATTGAAAATATAAAAATATTTATCTGTTATTGTATTTTAAGAACAGATACGTAATCTGTTTGCTAAGTGTGCAGGCTGCAGGTTGCAGGTTCAAGCTTTCCTTGCTCTATCATCCGCTCTGTCTCTTGATCATATTCTTTGATATGTTCTCATCTCTTCAATCCAATCTCTAGATCTGTTCTGAAGCTCATGGCCTTATCAACTTTCGCCTATCTGCTTAATCATGTCTCCATGAGAGGGAATTATCTCACGGTTTTGAACCTGGCGGTTCCGCTTCATCTGATCTTGGGCTTTGATTGAAGAATGTGTTTGTTGTCTTTATTTCTATGGTCCTCCATGTCTTTTGTCCCACTGTGTCCTTGTCATATGTGTCTATGTCCTCTCGTGTTGGTCGTATCTTTGTTCCACCGAGTCATTCATCACACGTGTCTTTGTCCTCCGTGGTATTGTCATCTCACGTGTCTTTGTCCCACCATGTCCTTATACCACCATGTGTGCTGTCCCACCGTGTGCGTGTTGTCTTATCCCACCGTGCCTTTAGTCGCATGTATGCTTGCCATTTATTTATGTGTTATATTTCATCCATCTTCGGTATGTTATGTTGTGACATGTTTCATTCATATTTCTCTTATTATGTTGTGTTCATGTCATGCTTGTTCATATTCGTTCATGTTCACATCATGTCATGTTGTTGTTCTCTTATGATGAAAATTCATAAAAAGTAGAAATCGAAAATCCAATAAAAAATGCCGTTTCGCTTGACAGGTAAGTCAGGTATGGTTCTCTATCCTTGCTCATTGTTGCATTACTATATGGTATCTACATTATTATAGCCTCTCAAGGACCGGCTGGTTGGCCGTGTGTTCTAGGATCTGATGTTCCCCTTTAACAAAAACGATAATGATCTAGGAACATACGGTTAATCGTTGGATAGGTCGCTCGGTTGAGTCGAGTGGGGGACGATAGACTCTGTCTCGCACGCCGTGGTTGCAAGAAGACTCTTGACCCCGTCTTGGCTTAGTCTAGCAATAATATCCTTGAGTACTTTCTATTTTATCTTTCTTTGCATTCATTTTAATGATTACTTTATTTTAGCCCAGCATGCATCATGTCATTTTTGAGCATTCATGTCTCGTGATCCATTCAAGGATTTCTCCTCAGCAATGGTTGATTGCACTCAGTTCTCTTGGATAAGAGATTCTTCATTCCACTCCGAATTTGAATGATTTCTCTGATCTTGCCGCTTGATCTAATTGGCCAGTGTGATTCCTGTCTGGATTTTATCTCAGTCTTATCTCTCCTTTCCAGCTCTTATGCTGTGTTCCTTCCGATCCACTCATTGTCCGTGGATTGTGTCCCCGATGAGGCTGGTCGTGTTTCCTTTTTCCTCCTTTAGTTTAGTTCTCCAGACATGTCTCATCCTTGTCAATCATTTCAGGTGGTTAGTTCGGCGTTTTTGGGAGAATTCCTGTCGCTTGTTGGTTGTAACGGGTGTCTTTTTTGGCCTTGATGCCCGCTTATCAGTTCTCTCCGCTTCATCTCCGCTTCATCTCCATTTCACGTCACTGTCACTTTCACTCCACCTCCTTTCCATTTTGCCCCCACGTCGCTTTCGCTCGTTCCCTTGCAAAGCGGACATCAAGGAGGGGCATCTGTTGACACCCGTTTTAGCCCACAAGTTGTGTCATTTCTCTTATTCATCATTTTTGATGTCCCGAATTAGCCATTATTTTGGAGCTTCCTCGGATAGATTTCGAGCCCATTTTTTACCATCTCATATCCTTTGAGTCTTGGAGATCATGATTTCTTAGAGCCTCGGAGCTTATCTTATCAAATTCCGGCTTCCAAATCAACTTTCGGCCCATTTAGGCCGACTTCCCTCAAGTAATCGGCTCTCTCTCACTGCGCAGTCTTAAAAGTGGTTCTTTTTCACCCTCTTCCAATCCTCTATTCAAAAAGTTATCTTCATCAAAGTTGTTCCTCTTTCAAAGATCTACAATTTCTTCTTCTACACCGTTGTCCGGTTCTGCCCCGATTGTGAGCTATTCGCTTTTTTCCAGCAGGCTGTGATGTTCACCTACATTCCAGAATTTTCCTCTCTCTTCCAGCCCCATTTTCACCCTCTTCCAGTCATTTTCTCACATTTCTTTCTTCATAAAAGTTGTTCCTCTCTCAGTTATATACAACTTCTATGTTTACCACTTTGTCTAATTCTCCACCGTTTGAGAGATACGCTTCGCTTTCTAAAGTCACGCGCAGTCTGCCCAGAATCTGCCTTCATCGATGTGAAGGTCATTTGCAGGTGCGTTACTTCATTGAAGTGACGGCCCAGTGAAGACCGTTACTTCAGTGTGACGGTCCTACGATAGACCGTCACACCAAAACTTGCCCAAAACAGCCCGGTTCAACCCCTAGAGTGTGGCGGTCCTATCCTTGACCGTTAGACCAAGTGACGGCCCTGTTTAGGTGCGTTATATCCAATCTCATCCGAAAACGTCTCGTTCGACCTCCAGAGTGTGACGGACCTACCCTAGTCCGTTTACATCACTCTAACGGTCCTACGATAGACCGTTACATGCACCAGAGAGTCCAATTCGTGCTGGACTCTGCTCCGTTTCTGTGCGCCGTGGCCCTCTTGAAGAGTCCATAACTTCTTGAATTCTTATCCAAATTGATCCCCATTTTTTCCTACTTCTAGCCCTTGATATTATCTTGAATTTGGTTCATAGGAATCAAATTTTCATTGGCTATATCTCTCGAGATCTGGGTCGCAAGATCAGGATTTATGTTTCCTAGTTCAACTCAAACTCTGCAGATTAAGCTCCGGGGCTGCCTTCCAAGAGCCCTATCTTCTAGAATCCTCCTCCGAATTGATCCCCGTTTGTTCCTATCTCTTGTCCTTAGTATTATCTCGAGCTTGATCCAAAGAACTCGATTTATCTTGGACTCTATCTCCGGGAATCGTGATAAGAAGATGAGGATTTCTTGCAAAACTCTATAAAAACTGCCCAGCTCGCAGTCGCGACGGGGGGCTCTTTCCGGACGTGGGGCGAAGCCATGCTGCACCGTCGACTCACAACTTCGACCCCATCTTGAAGAGGGAAGTATTGGCTTTCTATTCTATCCTTCTGGGCTTGATTTCATGGTCTACACTCTTAGTTCTAATCTCCTCAAAATCACAAATCATCACAGTTTCCTGCACTTTCTGCTACACATGCGTTTTTCTCCGTTTTGCATCATTGATTTCTCTCTATTCTCTCAATCAAATCTCATGATTTCAAATCTCATGCATGCACAACACACACACCTATCTTTTCCACCCTTCCATAGGGGTTAAAAACCTCCCCCCGGTGAGTTTGCCCTCAATTTCTACCCCTATTTTATCACTGCGGGATTGATACTACACATGCATGTTCTAATGGGTTTTTACCTTTGTGTTTGATCTTTGTTTTGCAGGAGAGCATGAATACAACGTGAGGCCCTCTTCCTCTAGCCGGCTGGAAGGAGAGGAGGTCGATCCCACACCATTCCCCGCATCCCGTTCTTAAGCGCGATCAAGTTTTCTTTCCAAGGTATACGGCGCCGTTGCACTCCTTTCTTCATCCTTGCGGCGTTGTTAGTCCTTGGTGGCGATCACGGTTAGTATTTCCATCCTTTCATCCCCTTGTCTTTGATTCACATGTTTATGCATGTATGTATTTAAAGGGGGCGGGATAGGAATCTAATCTAATTAAAAAAACAAATCAACAGCCCTCTGTTGAAGTGGTTTGATAGAGTCCATGTGAGAGGCTTCCAATCCGCCATGAACGGTCCTTTGAAGCCTAGGCCAAACCTACGGTTCGGCCTAATTTCCTTTGGCGGTTTGAGCATACCCTGTAATTGTGCGCCCAGTCCTTTACCCTGTTGATAGCCGATGTTCCTCATAATCTCCCATCCTTTGGAGTGAAAAGGGAGACATGATGTTGCGGTTGTCCTGACCGGCTCCTTTGGTGCTAGTGGAACGTGAGATGAATCACGTACATCCAGTAGTGACAATATGGGCCGATGAGACGGCCAAACAGAGGGCAGAGAGGTATTGATAGCATCCACTGTGTGAAGGACAGGTGTACTGACCACTTTAATAATTCTCCCATTGTAAGGAAACTTCATGCACTGATGGTTGGTGGAAGGCACAGCGTCCATGGCTTCGATGTAAGGGCGACCCAGTATAGCCTTGAATGTGGGGTCCATGTCGAGGACATGGAATTCCGTGGGAATTGACATGGGGCCTAGTTCTGCCTTCAGAATAATCATCCCCTGCGGCGGCCTTTTGCTATTGTCATAGGCCGTGACCGTGATCGAGGAAGGTCTTATTTGTTCCTCGTCGATCCCACACAACTGAAGAGTGCTCATGGAGATCACATTTATGGACGCACCCGTGTCCACAAGACACGGGTTTATGGATATCCCATTGATTTTTATTGAAATGCACAATGCATATTTCCGAGCTTCCTTGGGGGCGAGCTCGTAGTTGTGGAACATGATGGCCGGTTGTGTGTCTGTTGGGGTCAGGACGGTCGAAATCTTCTCCACGGGGAGGTCTTCATTAACCATGACTCTTTGAAGGTACTCCATTAAGGCTGCCTGGTGGGATGTGGATCTTTGAAGAAGCTCCAGGATGGAGATCCGAGCAGGCATCTTGTCCAAATGTTTTAATAGATCATACTGTGTTCCAGGGATAGCTCTTTCTGGTTGTTCTCCATCATCCTTCTCTGGCTGAGATTGCTCAGGATTCTGACTGTTGTGGGGGAAAATCCTGTGGAAAATCCTTCCACTCCGGAGCACCATTGCCTGCGGCTTTTGTACCTCTGTGGGGGTAGAAGTAGGTTTTAACAGAGGTTTGAGGGGTAGTGGTGGAGGAATGGTCGATGAAGCAGGGGTGATGATGGGAGCAGGGATTCTGATGAGGGGTTTGTTAGGTGGAGGCATGGTGAAGGTAGAGGGGATATCGCGCGGATTATGAAGGATAAGGGGTTTGGAAGGTGGAGGTGGAGACGAAGTAGAAGTGGGTAGGGCTCGAAGTGGGCAATGATTTTGAGGTGGGCGATGAGTAATGAGTGGTTTTGAAGGCATTAGTGGTGATACGGTGGAGAAAGACGGAGTTATGTATGGTTGACGGATGATAAGGGGTTTAGAAGGCGTAGGGGTAAATGTGGTAGAGGTGGATGGTAAAGTGGGGGAGTGAGAGAAGATGAGAGGGTGTGAAGGCGTAGTGGAGAGTGTCGATTGATAGGAGATCGGGGTACGGATGAGGGGGCGTAATGGTAGTGGAAATGGTGAAGGCGATACTGACGCGGGTTGATGAGAGAGAGGTGCTACCCGGGCAAGGCGAGGGGGTTGCATGACGATGGGGTTGGAGGAAGAAAGAATAGAGGTACTTTCCTGGTGCCACACCTGCTCTCTCCCGACTTCCGGGAAGGAGGAGATGGGGTTAACCTGATGATTGGGCTGTTGGTGCTCCGGTAATGGATTCTAGATTATGCCCATGTCGGGCTGTTGTTGTGGGGCCTGCTGAGGCTGTTGTTGTTGTGGTGGTTGCTGCTGTTGCTGCTGTTGTAACTGCTGCTGTGGCCTATGAGGAGGTCTCCTAGCCTTAAGAGCGGCGACGTATCGTCTCATTTCATCCCAATCTATTTGATGTTCATCATTCATATCGTGGATGTAATCTTTGAAATGGAAGTAGTAATCTACTGTGTGTCCTGGCTGCCTGTGGTAGACGCAGTATTTGGAGGTATCAACATTTGGGGGCCACACGGGCCTTTCTCTGGGTAGGGCGAGTTGGTTTGATGCCATGAGGGCATTAAAAATGTCTGCTAAGGTTTCTGACAATGGTGGATAGTAGGCTCTCTTGGGACCGAGCGGCCTCCTTTGTTGCTGTTGGGGACCATAGTTCCCCGGGGGTGGAACTTGGTTGTACTGAAGCGGTGGTTGTTGTTGCTGAGGTTGTGGTTGTTGTTGCTGGGGTTGACGTAATGGAGGCATATTATCCTGGGGTGGATTATTTTGGGGTGGAGGACGAAGAGGGAAAGGACGTGGTTGGAGGGGAAGTCGGGGCATTTGTGGAGGCCTTGGGTTGACCGCATACTTGGCATTGTTGACCGCACCCAGTTGCTCATTTGTCACGACCCCTTCTGTGGCTCCGCCCGGGACACCAGCACCTGTCTTTCTAACCACTTTGGGCTTCGACGACTCAAACATGTTCATAATGGGGGAGTCTTTTAACTGGGTTTGGATGTATCTGGCCCTTTCATAGAGTTCCTCCATTGTAGTAAGTTTATTCATGGCCAGGACGTGTCTGAACTGTGGGGTTGCATTAGACACAATCATCTTCACTTGTTCGGGCTCGGAGAGGGTGTCCCTTATTCTTTCCGTCAGCGACCTCCATCTATCAGCATAGCGAACAAAATCCTCATCGGGCTTCATCTTTTCGGCCACTAGGTCGGTAATGGAGAGTGAGGGACCGACCCTATCCCTATATTTCTGCAAGAACCTTCTCTGGACTATTTCAAAATTCTCGGCCTCGCGGGGCTCCAAGGAATAGAACCACTCAAGCGCGGGACCATCCAATGATCTCCGAAAGAGGTATGCCAGGGACCTCTGATCGTTTTGCCAATAGGAGGATTCATACATGAAATCCTTGAGGTGAATGAAGGGGTTGCCGGTACCATTGTATCTGCGGTACGTGGGCATTTCGGAGGGAGGAAGATGAATGACGGGAAGGATTGGCAAAGCAACCTCCGGGGTGGCTTTCATGTCCACCATCCTTCTCAGATTTTGAAACTGCTTGTGACGACCCGAGAATCCGATTACCGGGAAGGCCCGATAACCCGAGACTCGCACCGCCGCCCACGAGCCGGGAGGGCTCGGAAGGGCTAAAAGGAGTGTGGAGGAACAAAGAAATAGGAAATAAAGCAAGACAACCAACAAAACAAGCTGAAAGAAGGAACAACTACAGCTATAACAGAGTCCAGTCCAACAGAAAGTACAGTCTAAAGCAGTAAAACGTACCACATGCCAAGTGAACACTCGGCCCGGCAAGCTGGCAACTGAGAACCTCCGCTCCGCACCCTCGAACCTCGAGGAAGAACCGCCACACCTGAAAAGCAGGGAATGAGTCTCCAAAACAGAGACTCAGCAGGGATCCCGCGGAACCCCAACCGGAAACAACGGCGGTAGCGGAAAGGAGAGCTACGACTACAGCAGGAACAGCAGACCGGTGGCCGGTCAAAACTCGGCACTACAGCTACTCCTACTGCCAGAAGGCAGACCTCGATCACACAGTCGAAGCTACCAAACCACGCCAGTACCGTCTACCGAAGTAACAACACACGGCAACCATGCCGCAGAGGCCTGTCCCCCGGGCACAGCCGACCTGGACACGCTGTCCAAGGTGCAACCCCGACCATCCGATCGCGGGTACCGCACCACAAGACGGAACCTCGGTAAAGCCACTAGCGCTAGACTCACGGCGCAAGAACCGACACACGCGCCAAGATGAAACAACAGAACTCACCGGTCAACACGACCAAAAACCCGAAGGTCAAAGACACAGAGACTGACAGTCTGTCACTCCGTACTCGACAGGAGTACCACCCACTAGAAGCACAGCCGGTAGCGTCCCCTGACGTCTTACACCGCACCGCAGGTGAACCGCCTGACGTGGTAGGTCCTACCCGAGGCGCAGACACCGTACAAGTAACCATAAACAAGTGACTAGCTGGGGTCACGCCCGTCGACGTGTGTCCACAGTCCCCAACCACGTGTGCACACACAGACCACGCGTCCCTGGTCTGGCCCTCTGACCGGTTTTCCCCTCAGCCGGACTCTGGCTGCAAGACGTGGGGCCCGACGGAAACCAGTCCAAAACCGTCTCGAAGGGTAAGCCCGTACACCACTCCCTGGTGCGACCAGCACACGCGTACTGGTAGGCTACGACTAGTGGAGGGTCACTGAAGGAGTAGACTCTCAAGTCAACGGAAAACAACGTCCGAATCCGACGACGTACGGGGAACACCCCACGTGCCGGCCCCGTCACACGGTGACCACAGTCGGAGAAGACACAGGACTCACAGTCCCTGGTCACGCACACACCGTGCGCGAGAGTCGAGAAAACTCAAGTGGCGCTAAGCCACTGGACTCTGGACAGTCCACCAGACGCACTACACCCAACGGTCCTTGAGTCACAAGACTCGGGGTCAAGACCGTTGCACGCAACAGCACAAAGCCGTCAATCTAGTCCAATCTCTAGGTCTAAAACCACGGTAGCACAAGTACCGAGACAACTCACGAGTCGCCAAGACCACTCCCTCGAGAAGGGAACGCAAGGGACAAAGGCCACTCACACGGGCCACACGGAAAACACAGAAGCACGATTCCCAAGGCAGCACACAAGCCGCCACGACGATTTCCCATCTTGAAACAAGCGGGAAACCTCCAGCCCCAGGCCGGACAACTGGACTCGCAGTCCAAGGCCAAGCACATGGCCCACACGGGAATCGCCTTCCAAAGGAACCCACGATATGCGGGGGAGACCCCACCGCACACACACCGACACACGGTGACTCGATCAAGCGTAACACGAAAGCCTGGAACACGTGGGGTCACCCGGACCCACCACACCTACGGGCACGCTAATCGAGGTAACACGGTCCCTCCCGACACCCCAAAAACACCGACACAGAACCCATGGGGTGTCCGGGATATTCACAAGGCTGAAGGTCGACCACTAGGTCACAACCGGGTCGAACGGAGACCAACACAATGCGAACGGACGCTAAAAGGTCACCCGGACCCTTAAGCGCATGGGCACGCAAAACGAGGTAAACGGAACCTCTAGACACCCCAAAATACGGTCACGGAACTCCACTGGGTGTCCAAGGCACACACGGCCTAAGGGGAGAACGATCAGCCGCAGACCGCCCGCCCCGGGCAGCCCGGCTGGTCCCTCCAAGAACGCGCTGTAGGTCCATAGCGCGTTCAAGCAGAACGCGCTATGCACCTATAGCGCGACACGACAGATCGCGCTATATCCCTATAGCGCGACTGCACAGATCGCGTTAGGATCACCTAGCGCGACAAGGCAGAATGCGCTAGGGACCCCTAGCGCGACAGGGCAGAACGCGCTAGGACCCCATAGCGCGACAAGAACCGCCTTACTGTTCATCTTCTCCGATGAACACGCCCTATCGGGGCAGCGCGACCTTCAAGAACGCGCTACTGGAGTATAGCGCGTTCTCAGTCCGCACCCGGAAACGGTGGAAACCGCGGGAAAAGCCATGCCACGCCCCGTTCACCCCCAGGTGAAGGGGAAACAAAAGGGGAAACCTTCCCCAAGCCCCTAGGCATGCATCTAAACCCCTGGATCGCCCAAAAACACCATAAAACGGGAGATCCGGTTCACACCCCAAAAACATGCATTTTGCCCAAAACGCCCCGTTTAGCCCGCTCGGCTCACCACGGCCTACGAAACTCGCGGGAAAGGAAGTACACTGGCTGAGGGTCCATCACCCTACCTCCACCGAAGATTACGCGCACCGTGGACGCCGATCCACGAAGAAAACGCCGTTGAAGCCTCGCCGTTCCACGAACTCACGGCCGAGCTTCTACGCGCCTCCACCGCCTCGATCCTCATCCATCCTCGCCCGCGCCGTCCCCGCCTCGCCCATGCTCCGCCCCGTCGGCCGCCGGAGAGAGAGGGAGAGAGGAGAGAGCGTGAGAAGAGAGAGGAAGAGAAATGAGAAATGAGAGGGGGAGAGAGAGAAAAAGCTATTTATAGGAAAATCTGGAAAATCGAAAAAATCCAGAAAAATAGAAAATCACACCCTCGCGATCCTCGGAGCGCACTGATCGCAACGGTACCACTCGCGCCCTGGTGAACGGCCCGGTTCACCCGCAACGAGGTTCCGAAGGGAAAGCCGAAACCCACGCCGGGAATCGGAAAACACACACGGAAAAAGCCGCGGAACGCCTCCGGGCCTCCGAAACGACTCCGGATCGCGCCGATCCGAACACGAAAGACGTCCGAAACGAAATTTCGGACACAACGGAGTCGGACGCTCCGAGAAAACGGATCCGAGACCCACGGAGAAGGATCCGAAAAACCCGGGGCATTACACTGCTCGTCCATGCGATTGAACCTATTGAGGAGCGATTGGGCGAGCTCCTCTGGAGGTGAAGGTGGCACTTGCCACTGGGGGAGAAACTGTCTCCCGGAGACTTGAGGGGGGAACCCGGAATGAGAGCGAGCTGTCGGACCGCCGACAGTTGACCCTGGCTGAAGCCGTGTGTGGGGAACAACGGGAGTTTGAGATTGTGACGGGAACTGGAATGAGGGTGGTTGTTGGCTTGCTTTTCCTTGAAGCGAGGGAGACTGGATGGCTTGTGCCAATGAAGGAGATGGAATGGCCTGCACGGACTCTTGGAGAGGTGCGATGGCCGGAGTTGATTCCTGGGGCGTGGGGGAAACAGATTTCCCCTTCAGAATGGCCTGGAAGGCCCGGAGCTGTTCAGAGGTAAGCTCCGTGTTGGCGAGGACGCCCAGTAAGGAAGAGATATCCTGTGGTGGGGACGTGTCCCCGGCAATAACCTGCACCTCATGCGAGGGCTCATGAGAAGGACCCGAGTCCATAGCATAGACTCGCGGGTCGGCTGACAAACCACGACTAGGGTGGTTTTCCTCAAAAGACTCGTGAGCCATGCTCACAGTTTTCCCAGAACGCAAAAACATACACTAGCAAGCAGGTAGCAGAGATTATCAAACAAGTGGATGCCTTTACGCCTTTTTTTGTGTTTTGATTTTGATGATTTTTTTTGTATTTTTAGCGAGATCCGAAGTTCACACAAAATGGGGACCCTAGTTTATTTTTGTTTCACCGCCGTGTCAGCTAGGGTCTCTCGTCTCACCACGAATGAAATGACTAACTTCGGGGAACTTCAATGGTACAACCAGCCCAGTGAACGAAGAGGAGATTTTTCGATGTCGGGGACTTACGGAGGTCCCAGTGGAGGAGATTCTAGTCCGTTGAGAGGAATTCTCAAACGGAGAGTCCTTCCTTCACCGGGAAAGGGTGATCCTCAAAAAAATGAAAAAAAGGATAGCAAAGAGGGATGGATGCATGCAATGAAATGCTGACAGAGATATGGAGTGGGAAAACAACAGAAATAACAGACATATAATAAACAAACAACCAATCACAACTAACAGTGCTGCCGTGAGCACAACGGGGGAGCGCGCGGGCGCCAAGGTGGAGAGGCACGGATGGTGCCAAACTTGCAAGGGTAGCCGAAAGGAAGCAGTAGAGGTCCCACCGTGATCGCCAATCTGTGAGTGACGTCACGCGGTTCGGGGAAGCGGAGAGGACTCGGAGCGCGCGGGCTCCTTCTTTTTTGTTTGGTGCAACACAGAAATAAGAGAAAAGAGAAGGGGCCACCACGGGAGATTGCTCTGGTGGGGCGAGCGGGACAAATGTAATATTGCAAGATATGGGGGTTAAACGGCCATAGCGGGAAGTGACTCGCCGCGACCTCGGGGGGAAGAGAATGGTGCAGAAATTAAATAGCAAGAATTGAAACGGCCATTGGGGAAGTGACTCGCCGCGGCCTCGAGAATATGAGCAGATAAGAATATAACAGAATATAAGGAGAATATAAAGAGCGGGAATTTAAACGGCCATTGGGGAAGTGACTCGCCGCAGCCTCGAGAACATGAATAGATAAGAATATAATATATAAGAACGGGAATTTAAACGGCCATTGGGGAAGTGACTCGCCGCGGCCTCGAGAATATGAATAGATAAGAATATAACATATAAGAACGGGAATTTAAACGGCCATTGGGGAAGTGACTCGCCGCGGCCTCGAGAATATGAGCAGAATACAACATAATATAAAGAGAGTATAAGAACAGGAATTTAAACGGCCATTGGGGAAGTGACTCGCCGCGGCCTCGAGAACAAGATGTGATCGCCAGGGGCCGAAAGACCCCAAAATAAAGAAAGTGATCGCGCCTACCTCAAGAGCGGGAGATGGCGGGTTGCTTCTTCCTCCCCCTTCGGCCGGCCGACGGAGAGGGCTTTCCTTGGGTACCCTTGCAAAATAACGACAAACAAGTAACGAGTGGATTAGAAAGATGAAGGTGTAGTATTCAAATCCTTGCGATAAAAATAACGAAATGATGGCAAGACACACACCTGGTTGGTGTTGTCTTTTAAACCCCTCTCGGACTCGAGTAGGAGGAAAATGAGATGATTGATGCAAGAAGTATATAAGAAGAGGCGCCCTTATGAAGGGGGATAGATGATGCGAGATGATGAATACAAAAGAACTAAGAAGAAAAGGAAAGGATTGGCTTATTGGATGTGCCGATGGTGAAATCCGGCGGAGCTCCGGCAGCGTAGGGATGGCGTGGAAGCGCGGTGGATGAAGATGACCTTCCTCTCGCGAGCGTGGGCACCGGAGAAGCCGGCAGAACCTCCACCTACAAAAGACCCCACGGGTTAGAAAATGACTCCGGTAGCCTCTGGGCTCCGGCAGCCTATCGGATCTCTTCGAAGCTCTCCCAGAACTGAGGGGGGTGGGCCTCTATTTATAGGGCTCCGGAGGGTGGAGGCGTCCAGGACCCTGGACACCTCCATCAGGGCCGAACTAATATTTTATTCTATTTTTATTAATTTTTTCAGAATATTTTTGTGGAGGCGTCTAGGGCCCCGGACGCCCCTAACAGGTTCACCGAACACCACCGACGGCCGCACGCGGTTTGACACAACGCGTGGTTTTATGAGCGGCGTCTCGTGATTCAGAAATGGGCGCGTCCAGCTGGCTGGACGTCTCCATAATTTGGCTTTTTTCACACATGACAAACCGTCGTTCGGTGGACGGCGCCCGTGAGAGAATATTATTTTTGTTTTTGTTTTGTCTTTTTATGCCAAAGCTGGCATTATATATTTTTTATTTTTATTTTATGGAGGCGTCCAGGGGCCTGGACGCCTCCATTAATATATCATTTTTTTTATTTTATTTTATCTTTTTATGCCAACTGGCATATATATATATATATATATATATATATATATATATATATATATATATTTGTTTTTATGGAGGCGTCCAGGGGCCTGGACACCTCCATTAATATATTATTTTTTTTATTTGTGTTTTGGGTTTTGAAAAATAAAAATAAAATAAATTAAAAGAATGGGGGCGTCCAGGGGCCTGGACGCCCCCATCAAGACCCACCCGGGTCCTCGGACAAGCGTTGGCGGTCGCCCGGCAGACACCCTTCTTGGTTCCGGAACCTCCTGATGCGTCTGACTGGTGTTGATGCCATCCAAATGCCGTGACGAGACGATTCCGGATGCCGAAAAGGGCGGAATAAGACTCAAGAAAAGGAAGCACTCGAGCGATTCAAAATGCGTAAGCCGTTGCGGGGCGTTGTATAGTAATATGAGACTTTCTCGGGAGACGTCAGGAATGGCATGTCTACATCTGCGAGGTGCACTTTCTGGGGCACGTGATTTCTGGTGATGGCATTTCCGTGGACCCCGCCAAGGTTGAGGCAGTAATGCAGTGGTCGAGGCCGAGGTCGGTGACGGAGATCCGGAGTTTCTTGGGGCTTGCGGGTTATTATCGTCGGTTTATCCAAGATTTTTCTCGCATTGCGGCCCCGATAACTAGACTCACGCGGAAGGATGTGCCTTTCGTCTGGTCTGAGGAGTGTGAGCAGAGCTTCAGGGAGCTGAAGAGATTACTCACCTCGGCTCCGGTGTTGGTTTTACCTTCTGAATCGGGAGGTTTTATGGTGTGTACAGATACGTCCGGGGTCGGATTGGGTGCTGTGTTGATGCAGCATGGTAAAGTGGTGGCTTATGCATCTCGGCAGCTAAAGCCCCATGAGGAGAAATACCCTACCCATAACCTTGAATTGGCGGCGGTGATCTTCGCGCTGAAGATCTGGAGGCATTATCTGTACGGTGAGAAGTTCGAGATGTTCACTGACCATCAGAGTTTGAGGTATGTGTTCTCGCAGAGGGACCTTAACCTCATGCAGAGGCGTTGGATGGAGTTCATGAAGGATTATGACTTCACCTTATCTTATCAGCCAGGCAGGGTGAATGTCATCGCCGATGCTTTGAGTCGGAAGGTCGCGGTCAATGCCTTGATGTTGAGGAAGTGGAGGCTCTGGGAACAAGTGTCCGGAGTGTCCTTCAGGCTCAAGATTCCCCAGGAGCCAGGGTTAGCAGTGCTTGCGAGTCTGACTGTCACTCATGCTATCCGTCGACAGGTGACAGAGGCTCAGCATGCGGACCCTGAGTTGCTCCAGATTTTGGCGATGGCTGATGTGGAGCTCGGCGAGGACGGTGCTGCGAGGTTTCGTGGCAGGCTGTACGTCCCAGCGGAGGAGCAGATTCGTCGTGCGGTGTTGCGCGAGGTTCATGGGAGCAGGTACACCGTACACCCGGGTGCGACAAAGATGTATCGGAACTTGCGGAGACAGTTCTGGTGGCTTGGCATGAAGAGAGATGTTGCTGAGTTTGTGGCCAGGTGCCTGATCTGTCAGCAGGTGAAGGCGGAGCATCGGCAACCGGGAGGTACTCTCCAGCCCTTGGATGTTCCTGCGTGGAAGTGGGACCACGTGACCACAGATTTTGTGGTGGGGTTACCGAGGACCCCAAGTGGGCAGGATAGTATTTGGTTGCTGGTAGATCGGCTAACGAAGGTGACTCGGTTGCTACCGGTCAAGGTCAGCTGGGGCGTGCCCAAGTTAGCTCGTCTTTATGTGGAGTGGATCGTTCCGTTACATGGAATCCCCATTTCCATCGTGTCGGATCGGGATCCGCGCTTCACTTCTGGATTCTGGAGGAGTTTCCAGCGAGCCCTTGGCACGGAGTTGGCATTTAGCTCGGCGTATCATCCTCAGTCAGATGGTCAGTCAGAGAGGACCATCCAAACTTTGGAGGACATGCTGAGATCCTGTTGTCTGGAGTGGCAGGGGAGTTGGATTCACCACCTACCGTTGGTGGAGTTTGCCTATAACAACAGCTATCATTCGAGCATTGGCATGGCTCCTTATGAGGCTTTGTATGGGCGTCCTTGCCGGACTCCACTTGATTGGTTTGAGGTCGGTAAGCGTGTTTTGACGGGACCAGAGTTGGTGCAACAGTGTGTGGATGTGGTGCACCTGGTTCGTCAGAACATGCTGGCGGCCCAAAGTCGGCAGAAGAGCTATGCTGACCATAGGAGGCAGCCCCTCGAGTTCGCCGTGGGCGATCGTGTGTCCTTGAGAGTTTCTCCGATGAAGGGGGTGATGTGTTTTGGACGCCGTGGGAAGTTGAGTCCCCGCTATGTTGGTCTGTTTCTCATTGTGGAACGCATCGGTGAGGTTGCTTATCGATTGCGGTTACCCCGTGAGTTGGCGTCGGTGCATGACGTGTCCCACGTCTCGATGATGCGAAAGTATATGCCCGATGACTCTCATGTACTCGAGGTTTCTGTTTGGCCCGAGGTGACTCCATATCTTTCTCTCACAGAGTTTCTGATCCGCGTGGAGGATAGACAAGAGCAGCGCCTGCGGAACAAGGTCATCCCCTTGGTAAAGGTGGTGTGGCAGCGGCACTCTGGTGGTGAGGCTTCTTGGGAGAGTGAGGACGAGATGCATCAGCAGTTCCCGTACCTGTTTGAGTGAGTCTTCCTCTTCTTTTCCCTTGGGTTGTTCTCAATTTCGAGGATGAAATTCTTTAAGGGGAGAGGGTTGTAATATCCCGAACCATTCGGATCCTTCTTCGTGGGTCCTGGATCTATTTTTTCAGAGTGTCTAGCTCCGTTGTGTCCGAAATTTCATTTCGGACATCTTTCGTGTTCGGATCGGCACGATCCGGGGTTGTTTCGGAGGCCCGGAAGCGTTCCGCGACTTTTTCTGCACGTGTTTTTCGATTCCCGGTGTGTGTTTCGGTAATTCCTTCGGAACCTCGTTGTGGGTGAACCGGGCCGTTCACCTAGGCGAGTGTGGTACCGTTGCGATCGGTGCGTTCCGAGGATTCCGAAAACGTAATTTTCTATTTTTTGGTATTTTCTGGGTTTTTCGGATTTTCTATAAATACCCCCCTATTTTCTCTCTTCCCCATCTTCTCTTTCTTCTTCTTCTTCTTCCTCCTCCGTTTCTCCCCACCGCGACCTCCCTCTCTCCCTTTCTTCCTCCCATTCGACCGCGGTGAGCTCCCTTCTGACTGCAGACGGCGGCGGGGCGACGGCGGGGCGACGGCGCGGCGACGTGGGCGGCGGCGAGGCGATCGTGGGGACGTGCGGTGCTCGTGGGAAGCTTGAAGAATGAGGGTTTTCCAAAGCGATTTCTTGCGTTCGTGGACGATCCGGTGGAGCATTCGCTCCATTGATGTAGGGTGACGTTCCCTAGCTCCCCGCCGTTCCTTTCCGCGATTTATAGGCCGAGGGGAGGCCGAGAGGGGCGTGATTGAGCGGGTTTGGGGTTTTCCATGATTTGGGGAGAGCTTGCCCGATCTATGGATTTGATGCATGATTTCCTGTTTTGGTGGCCTAGAATCATGCTAGGGGTCTGTTTCGCACATTTTATTATTTTTCTTTCTCTTTTTGTTTTGCCTTTTCGTTCGCGCATCGATCGACCAATTAACTAACTTGTAGTCAACTGACTGATTGACGACGCGGGCGTGCCAGTCACATGCGTGACGATTCAATTGTGCGCTCATCCTGACCCATGTAGGGCGAATGTGAGGTTCGGTCGGGACCAGCAGTCCGCCATACCATAAAGGTTATGACGTTAATTACATCCCCCACGAGGAGGGAACACCTTTGATTAATTGCCGAGATATCGGGCTGTCGAAGCCGGAAAAGGGAACTACATGATGATTATTAGTTGAGGGACTTGCATCCCTCTGTGATTAGCGTAAGAAATCATCCCATGAGTGGGAAAGGGGTTAGAACGATGCGACGACACGATTCGGAACGAAACCGGTGCAGTGCGTGCGAAGACGGGGATCAAAACGCTTGAAACGGCGCCCTGAAACGTAGGTAAAAGGTTTAAAACGGCGCCAGAACCGTAGGTAAAGGGGGCAGGCCGTTAAAACGGCGTGGGGAGCTGGGGCGCGCCGGGAAGGGCGCGCCGGAAAGGGCGCGCCGGGAAGAGCGCGCCGGGAAGGCCGCGCCGGGAAGGGCGCGCCGTTTAAAGCGTGATCGCGCACGAACGCGCCGAATTAACCCGATTTCAAGGAGGCAGGTGCCTCGTTGGTTTATTCATAGATTTATTAAGATTTTGGATGGTTTTGAGAATTTTATTAAGTTGATTATTCATCGGAATCGGTGCCGAGTCATGGGCTCGCGTGAGGCGATTGTTCCGAGCTTAACTCGTTCGAGCCGAAATTTCGGCAGCATCTCCCCATCCCAAAGGATGGTCGGGGAGACGCAGGGAGTACTCACGTGGCGGAGTAAACCCCTAAAGAGCCGGGTGGCACAACGGCGGCCGGCAGACCCGAACGGATAGGAAGACCCCGAGGGCTAGCCTGCTAGGGGTACCGAGTCCGTGGGTAACGGTGAGTGAATGAAGTGACTCGATGTGGGAGCGAAAACCCCGAGGGCTAGCCTACGAGGGGTACGCGACCCGAGCCACCACAACACTCGAAACGGGACGACCGAGTAGAGAAGGGAACCCCGAGGGCCAGCCTACGAGGGGCACACGCGTCTCACGGCCACCACAAAGTCCATTAAGGACTGTGGATTTATGGTGTTGGGATTACCCCCAATTTCTGTGTGCTCACTGGCCCTCGGAGATCCATTACTGCCAAATAGATCCCTCGAGCCGGGAGGTCAAGATAAAAGAATCAAGGGGGATGTTCCCCTCTCCCCAGTCACCGAATCTCCTTAAAAGGACGGTAACACTACGCGGAGCAACTCACACTCAGTTGGCAAACTGATCATGATACGTACAGCTATATATATATATATATATATATATATATATCTATATGTGCATAGAGGGATTAGCAAGTTAACAGAGCGATCACCGAGCTAACGCTCGGAGAACAACGATGCGGAGAAACCAAACATCAAGCTTATAGGGACAGCCTTACCTCCTTCTGTTTATGATCAAAAACAGGAGGGAGGGGCAAACGGACAGGCCCAGGGTCGACCAGTAAGACATACATGCGCATATCTCTGACGGAGAAACCTTCGACATTCCATGAAAGGAAAAGCCCCAGGGAGAGGGGAAATTACTGTAGCCCATGATGTACCAGGGCGTATCCGGCATCGGAGAAGACGGGTACGGAGTTCGTTCGCGCCATGAAACAGGTAAACATGTAAACAGAGAGTAAAGGAAGCAGATGGGAGAGATGACCCCGACGCCGGGCATGCTCACATCCATCCGTTTGGTGCACAGATCATCGGAGAGATGTGCACATGCGCACATCACCCTCCACGGCGCCGTATCAATGGCCACAGAAAACAAATTCAAGGAGGAAGAGGAGGCAGCGATGCAGAGGTAGAGTAAGGCCATTAGACTCTTTAACCCACTGACATAAACATTCATTCATTCCACGGTAAACAGACAAAATGCATACAAGCATATTCCGACGCCGGCGTTGTCGCACGGTCGCCGTTTTACATTAACAGAGGAAGCTCATTCCGAACGAAGAGAAAGGGGCAGAAATAACGGTGGGAGAAGGGGGAGGAAAGGCTCGTATCATCGCCCCTCCCCCCGTCTCACTTACATTCTATCAGGGAAAATCCAAAAGAGAAAAGAAGAGGGTCGCCGGGAGAAATCGCGGGGCAACCCACCTAAGCAAATGAGAAAACAGGTGGCCTCCTTCGACTTCGGGGAGCTCGGATGGAGCAGGGTGGCGGCCGCCGAGAGGTTCGGACGGGAGCTTCTGCAGATAGACGAAAACCCTCCAACCCTTCTCTCTGGACTCCTCCTCTTTCTTTCTAATTCTCTCTTTTTTTTTCTTTCAAATCCGCCTCTTCTCCCGATCGGATCTCTCTTCATCTTCTTCTCGACAGGCTATATATAGCCTTGGGTTAAAACGGCGCCCCAGGAAGAAGCGCGCCGGGTTGACGGCGCCGGGGAAGGGCCCTATTTGCTCTTTGCGCGCCGGATAGACGGCGCCGGGGAAGGCCCCCATTTGGTCTTTGCGCGCCGGATAGACGGCGCCGGGGAAGGCCCCCATTTGATCTTGACGTGCCGGTTTGATGGCGCCGTTTTAACTTGCTCACTTGGTGTGTAGTCCGGCGGACCCGGAGATGATTCCGGAAGCTTCCGTCCACTGTCCATCTCACCCCGGCCATTAAAGGGCCCTGACGGGGTGTTCACGAAGCTCTTGATAGGACGAATGGCCTTAAATAAGGCTTCGTGTGTGTCCGGTCCGAGCACACGGGTGTCCTACTGACATAGTCCTCGGCACTGTGATTTGGGCTTCTGGCTGAGACGAACTCGGGCTCGAAGCTTCCTTGCAGGATGATGTTACATCCCGGACAGTTCCACCTTGAATCGGTGATCAATCGGCCACTAGCAGGCCCACTATGGCAAGAAGCCGAATCCGTGCCGGATAATCGGGGTCTTCTGCTGACAGGATCTTCGGCCCCTTGTCACGGACGGCCGAGGACATTCTTCCTCCTTAGGAGAGTCATTGGGTAGACCGTCGTCCTTGGTCGGGCGACGGATGTGGGGTAGCGGCATGACGAGGTCGATGCCGGATCATTGGGCAGGCTTGATCGCGCTGCCGGTTGGTTGCGGGTTTACTTCGGCTCTCCTGAGGTAAAGTCCCCGACGTTCCCTTTGAGGTGGCTCGGGGCTTTGTCAGCTTGAGGGGTCCTCTTGATAAGTTGATTTTTATCGGCTTCTGTGCTTCAGTGGGCCGTATCATTCATCCTTGCGGCTTGGTTGCCAGAGGATCATATTTTGAGTGCCAACAAATGCCCCCCAGACGTAGGCGGTGCAAGTGAGGCAGGAATGCGGCAAGGCCTGCGGATGAGCTTCGTTTGGCTGATTCTGGCTTCGGACGTTAATCCGGCGAGGCAGGAGGCCTACACGGCGCCGTTTAAAAACGGCGTGATCGTTTAAACGGCGCGGCCAAACCCGGCGCGCCTGGAGCTTTTGCAGGTTAAAACGGCGCGGGGTTCCCGGCGCGCAAACCGCTTAAAACGGCGCGCTCCGCCCCCCCCCCCCCCTTTTGGAGTTAAAACGGCGCGGGGTTCCCGGCGCGCCATTTGCTTAAAACGGCGCGCTCCGGGGCGCGCCGTTTTAACGACATGGGAGGGGGGCCTATATAAGGCCTCTTCTTCGTTTTTTATCTTCTTCACTTCTCATTTGCAAGGATTTTTTCTCTCTCTTCATCCCCTTTTCCACCGCGGCGCCGAGTGAGTCCCGGGTTCGGGCGATTTCGCCTGTGAGCGGGTGAGTTGAGTGTTGCTGTTCTTTGGGTTTTGAACCCATTCTTCGGGCCCCGGGAGGCTTCTCGTAGGACTTGTCCTCGGAGCTAGATCCCTCGGGTGTCCCATTCGGCCCTGGCTTAATGCCTATGGCTGCTTTTAGGGGCTGCTCCCTTCGTGGACGGCTTCCGCTCTCTTTTTGGCAAACCCTCGAGCTGAGGAGATGCTGCCGAAATTTCGTCAGAAATATTGTTTCGATCCACTAATTTCTGACTTTTGTTTGTTCTTTTCCGGGTGCTGTTCTGCAGATAACATGGCTTCCGGCTCTTCTTCCTCTGTATCTCGGGTCGCCGTGACATGGGGGAACGTCCATTCCCTTGATCGGGGGCTCCGACGTGTAGCCGTGGTGGCTGAGTCTTCGGACTCAGAAACCGACACAGTCGACACCGGCCATTTGTTGATCCTCGACGGCAACCAATTCAGATATGACCGAGGGGACAACATCAGACGGGATCACCCCAAAGACAAGCACCTGATGGCGTTTCTCGAGCGCTTCAACCTCGGTGGGAAGCGTGATTTAATCCTGGTCCGCCGAGCTGAAGGAGCGCTGCTGGCGGAGCGGGACAGCCTGACTGAGTCAGTCACATATGGTATGCCCATGTACATCCCCGGGGAACCCAGGAAATGGGGGGCCGTGCTCGGAGTGCAGGAATTATCTCCCGAAGCCGGGATGCTGACGAGGGCGCCGCAATACACACCAGCTCGCTGGAATGAGACCGCCGGCCGTGTTGACAGGGAGAAACCCATATATGGTCTATTCCTCGCACCGCTCCATTGGGGATATCGAGACGAGCCTTTTCTTTTGGACTGCTTGGCGGTCCGGTTCAAACATCAAATTTCAGTGGGGTGGTTTGGAGAGCTCAAAGCCACCGATGCTCACGCCTTCAGACCGGGAGCGGTTGAATTCACTGACTTTGTGTTGCGGCAATACGCCCCCATCTTGGTGCACGCCGGAATTTATCAGAGTGTATACGCTTCCCGGTATAGATACCCGATCTCCCGAGGCCTATGCTGCGGGATGATTGAAGTCTTCTGCCCAGAGTACAATACTTTCTACACCGCAGAAGGTGAAACTTCATTGGATTTATGGAGCCTTTCTCAGCTGAGCGGCCTGCCGATAGATGGAGAGCCGTATGAAGAAGTTTGCTTCGCAGATTGGCTGAAGGACCAGACAGATGGTGAAGGCAACTACTTCACGGGCTTCGCCTATCGTTATCTGATGAAGGCGTATCGCACCCTGCTGCGCCTGACACTTGACTCGCGGGAAGCGCGAAAGCCCGGCGAAAAGAGGCGCGTGCGGATGGGCACGTGGCTTCAATATTTCTTTGGTGGGGAACAGCACTATGAGGACTTCCCCACAGTGGTTCCGACAGTGGTGGTGCGGAAGAAGAGGGCTCGGCGCCAAGCAACATATCCTGCTATCTCAGGGAGAGGGCGACAGGCCGGCCCGAATCCCACGGGAGTTGACGCAGTTACACATTGTGCTGCGTATTTGACATATTGGCTTTGTTCATTCGCCCTTCCCCAAGGAGATGAGACGGTGATTAGGCCGGAGGCGATTTACCCTGCCTGTTTGATGGCTTGGGGGACGAAGCTGTCCCTGTGCCCTGTGGCTTTATGCCTTATATACAAAATGTTGGGGGATTTGCACAAGTCGCGCATCCCCAGGAATTCACGGACAGTTGGTCCCCTCCACTTTTTCAATGCTTGGGTCTGCACCCTATTTCCGGAAGCAGCTCCCCGGTCAATGCAATCGGATCGTCCTTTGCCACGGATGATCGAATTTGCCAGTGCTGAACCGTCTTCACTGGCGGACCAGCTTTTCGCCATTCGGGGGAAGTTGACGACAGTTCCAACAGATTCCCCTGGCGTTCTGCATTTCTGGAGTTTGGCTGCCAGCTCCAGCCCTCTTGTCAACAGGATGCGGCAATGCCGATTATTTGAGACAGAGGAATTTATTCATCAGCTGACCGGGTCGAAGAGCACAAGACCAATCTTGGAGCCGGAACTGGTGGAATGGGCGTTGTCTATTCGCCCCAGTGTACTAGTCTTCAGGAAAAGTGGCTTGCTGTGGCTGGAACCGTATTATCCTTTCCGCTTCAGTCGGAATTTTGGGTATGACCAGCAAATTCCTTCTTCTTCAACCCAGTTCAATCTGCCGAATAGACACAGGGCTGGTCAGACGGCTACTGATGAAGCCCGTGGATGGTGGGACTACTTCCATCGCCGAGAGGATGTATCCTTCAGGGTGCCGACCCCGGCTCGCCTGCCCCGAGTGACTCCAGACTTCATCAAGTGGTGGAATGCACGAACGGGCTTTTATCGGAATTTCTGGAAGGATTGTTGGCATGCTGCCGAACGCCATTTTTTAGACTCCCAGCAGGAGCCCATTCTGGATGTTGATCCAGCCTACTTGAAGAGGCTGAAATCTTGGTCCAATGCTGAGGTGGCGGCATATGTAGAAGCCAGGAAAGCTGCGAAGGGCAAGTCGTCCCGAGCCGACCCGAAGATGCCAGAGATCCAGAGGGATGATTATATTAAGACTCTCTGGGGGCTGTGCCGGGTTAGCAGTGAGAGGGTTGCTCTCCAGACGATCCCCCTTCCGGTGGAAGAACCTCTTCCCAGTACGGCGAGCTGGCGCCCGGAAGTCGACCATTTTCATCCTTATCGGACCTTCATCGGGAGGGAAAACAGGCGGGCTGACTTGTACACCACCACCCCCTGGATATTCGCCCTACTTCATTCTCATGGGCTTTCAGTTGACAGTCCGTTAGAAGCCATTCGGAACCATCAGCTTCAAATATCCTTCAAGTATGTCGACGGCTGGGGATTCGACCACTTGAGCTTATATCATCACTTGTCCTCCTGCGGCCATGAAGATTTGGCCCAACTGACGGAGAAAAGTGAAACAATTGGTGACGTATGCTGGCTGATCCGCGAGGCGGCTTCCCGGGACAAGGCGCCAGTATTGCTTTACTGGCCACTCAGTCCTCGATATACGGGGATGCCAGGTAATGCTTGTTTTCTTCTTCAGCCCTGGAGTTGCTTCCCCTATATTCAGTGTGCATCTTCTTACTCATGTGTTTTTTTTTTGGCAGCCCGCCTTTCTGCGGGAGCGACTCGACACTGTAGGGAGCTGATATCTAAGGCGGAGAAGCCTTCATACTTCAACATTCCAGAGCCGGCTCCGACCACGACGCCATTACCCCCTGGGGACTCGCGGAAGCGGACCAGGTCTCAGGTCAGGGAGGCCATTAGCAGGGCTAAGAAAGCCAAGAGGGCAGACTCCCGTGCTACTCGGGCACGTCGGAGGAAGGCCGCTGAGGAAGAGTCCACGGCTCCCCTTCCACGAGTTCCGTCATTTTCTGAATTTGAAGCTGCCCGGACACAAGGGCCTGAAGGCGAAGGTGACTTCTTATTCTTGCATGGCTTATTTGCTTGTTTCGGCCGCCTGGGCTGACCATCTTTCTTTTCAGTAGCTGCCGGCACTGTCCCTGCCGTTGTTGGGTTGGAGGCGGCAACCGGAGCTGCTGCTGGAGAGAGAGAGAGGGAAGTCCCCTTGACCTCTGTTGAGGGCGACTTGCCTTCACCGACACCTCATCGAGAAACAGAAGGTAATTTGCAGCTCGCCTATAGAGCTCAGTGACATGTTGTATTTTTAGTCAAGTCTTGACTGTTTATTGTCCTTTGACTCCAGTCGACATTCGGCCCACACTGCTCCCTGAGGTTGGCGCCTTGGTAGAGGTCGTCATTGGAAAGCAAGGGCTTCCAAGGGACCAGCCCCTAGAAATTCCGCCAACGGGTGCTCCCGAGATAGAGATCGCTGAGGAGGCTCTGGATAGAGGGCCCTCCCCTGGCAGCCTAGTTCCCGCTCAGGTACTTGAGGTTCGAGAACAAGCAGAGGAGTCATCCTCTTCTGAACAGGTTGATTATGGCGGCGGCTCGGCCGATGACGAGGGGTTCCCCATGGTTGACACCGAGACTGAGGACGCCGTGGCTTCATCAACTTATGAGAGCGACCTGCCGACGTTTAGCCCTCCGAGGCTATTGGGAGCCGAGCACGGGCCATCATACCCGATTGCAGGAGAGGGGCCTGAATCTTCAGAGGCCACCTTGGGAGGCCTAAATATAGTGCCAGTCGAGGTATGGAGCTTTATGATTCCCACTTGCAGCACTTCTTTTAATTTTCAAGCCAGCTGGCTGATGTATATACATGGAATGCAGGTTGAGGTGATACCGCCAGCTATAATGATCCGCATACCCCTTCCTGGCACGGATGTGGGTCAGTCAGCCTTCCTGCCTATTGTACGGCCCATTGCCCTGCGGCTTCCACGGACCTATGCTGCTGCAGCGGTCTCACAGGAGCCTGGCGTGACCGTCGAAGTTAGCGCTCCGACCGAGGTTGCAAGGGTTCAAACCTTGGCGACCGGTGCAGAATCATTGCCGTTGCCAAGTGGTCCTCCGGATATAGAAGCAGGAGAAATTATTACAGACGAGGCCGATGTTATTCAGACCTTGTCGGTCGTAGAGGGCTCTCCTCCTTCGGCGGCCGGTAAGACTACTCAAGAGGAGCAAGCGCCTTCCGTTGCCGATGCAGGTGCTGTAGCCTCACCCCGATGGGCGGGCAAGGAAATTGTCACCATGGAGGCCCCTTTAGCTGCTACTGCTGCAATAATCGGGCCGGGTGTAGGCGTCGTGCAGACTATGCCGTCGTCGTCCCTCGGGGTGGCCGATGACATTTGGGCCGAGATAGATAGCAGGGTAGACTTTCAGCTCCCCGAGACTTCGCCATTAGGCCTACAATTTTCTGGTGACATGGTATGGCAGTCTCTGGATAATCTCCAGCGAGCCATGTTAGCTTCTCCGGACCTGACCTATGTGCAGCTGAGGAGCTTGGTGGACCATCTCTCCCGACCGCTTTTAGCATTCGGCTGCCCCATGGATGATTGGACTCCGCGGGTTGTAATGCTGCTGAAGCACGCCAACAGGCGGGATTTCCTGAATCGGGAGGTTTCCGATCAGCTCGCTGCTGTGAAGTTGGAGAGGGCAGATTGCCGCACTACCGTCAGTTCACTGAAGGTGATGGTGGGACAGCTGAGGGACGCCGCTGAGAATATCTCGGAACGTCAGCTGCTCCTCAGGGCACGGATAGATGAATTGCGTGCGGAACTAGCTAAGGTCGAGGCCGAGCTGCGGGAAGGCGAGCGCCTAGAAGTCCAGACGACAGAGGAGGCCGACCTGGCTGAAGGATGACTTGCTTCACTCGACGAGAGGTTATTGCAGCTGACAGCCACCGAGACTCGTCTGGAGGAATTGACCCAGTACCCCTCGCTGGGCCTTTTGGAACTAGGGGACATCTTCCGGCGTCCTCTGCCGTAGTCTTGGTTTCCCTTTGCTTTTTGTTTCCTTTCCTTTTGGAAGCTCTGTTCCTTTTTTTGTCTTTGGAGTTTATGTACCCTGGGGGATGCCCTGGGCAAAAGAATGTATTCTCCACTTTCATTAAATGGAAGCGTTTCTTTTTGTAGTCTTGACCACGACTTCTTTTCGTCTTTTCTTTCTTTCGGCTAATCACCTGAACCCGGGAACGAGTGTCAATAATGCAGGAGAGCGCTCGCGCCTTCAGGGAAGGGATGAGGTGTTCGCTTCACCGCGGTGTAGCCGTTCCTGGGACAGGGCCTTTGCCAGGTTTGGGGGGAAAGCGACCGATCTTGCCGATGGTGGCAAGGGTCGAAAAGGGTAGATGGTCTTGCCGATGATGACAAAAACCAGGAGGGTAGCGACCGATCTTACCGATGATGACAAGGGTCGAAAAGGGTAGATGGTCTTGCCGATGGTGACAAGAACCGGGTAGGTAGCGACCGATCTTGCCGATGATGACAAGGGTCGAAAAGGGTAGACGGTCTTGCCGATGATGGCAAAAACCGTTATAGGCAGCGACCGATCTTGCCGATGGTGACAAGGGTCGAAAGGGGTAGACGGTCTTGCCGATGGTGACAAGAACCGGATAGGGTAGTGACCGATCTTGCCGATGGTGACAAGGGTCGAAAGGGTAGACGGTCTTGCCGATGGTGACAAAAACCGGATAGGGTAGGGACCGATCTTGCCGATGGTGACAAGGGTCGAAAGGGTAGACGGTCTTGCCGATGGTGACAAAAACCGGATAGGGTAGTGACCGATCTTGCCGATGGTGACAAGGGTCGAAAGGGTAGACGGTCTTGCCGATGGTGACAAGAACCGGATAGGGTAGTGACCGATCTTGCCGATGGTGACAAGGGTCGAAAGGGTAGACGGTCTTGCCGATGGTGACAAGAACCGGATAGGGTAGTGACCGATCTTGCCGATGGTGACAAGGGTTGAAAGGGTAGACGGTCTTGCCGATGGTGACAAAAACCGGATAGGGTATGTGAGCGACGTCACGCGGTTCGGAGAAGAGCGGGGAAGAGGAAGAAGCGGAGAGCGCGCGGGCTCCTTCTTTTTTTGTTTGTTTTGTTTGCTGCAACACAGAAATGAGAGGAAAGAGAGAAGGGGCCACCACGGGAGATTGCTCCGGCGGGGCGAGCGGGACAAGTATGATATAGCAAAATATGGGGATTAAACGGCCATAGCGGGAAGTGACTCGCCGCGACCTCGGGGGGACGGGAATGATGCAAAAATTAAATAACAAGAATTGAAACGGCCATTGGGGAAGTTACTCGCCGCGGCCTCGAGAATATGAACAGAATATAACAGAATATAGAGAAAATATGAGAACAGAAATTTAAACGGCCATTGGGGAAGTGACTCGCCGCGGCCTCGATGATATGAGCAGAATATAACAGAATATAAAGAAAATATAAGAACGGAAATTTAAACGGCCATTGGGGATGTGACTCGCCGCGGCCTCGATGATATAAGCAGAATATAACAAAGCATAAAGAGATTGTAGGAATAGAAAATTAAACGGCCATTGGGGAAGTGACTCGCCGCGGCCTCGATGATATAAGCAGAATATATAACAAAATATAAAGAGAATATAGGAAACAGAAATTTAAACGGCCATTGGGGAAGTGACTCGCCGCGGCCTCGATGATAAGATGTGATCGCCAGGGGCCAAAAGACCCCAAAATAAGAAGGTGATCGCGCCTACCTCAAAAGCGGGAGATGGCGGGTTGCTTCTTCCTCTCCTTCCGGCCGGCCGACGGAGAGGGCTTTCCTCGGGTACCCTTGCAAGACAACGACAAATAAATGACAAGTGGATTAGAAAGATGGAGGTGTAATATTCGAATCCTTGCGATAAAAATAACGAAATGATGGCAAGACACACACCTGGTTGGTGTTATCTTTTAAACCCCTCTCGGACTCGAGTAGGAGGAAAATGAGATGATGGATGTAAGAAGTATAAGAGAAGAGGCCCCCTTGTGAAGGGGGATAGATGATGCAATATGATGAATGTAAAGGACTATGGAGAAAAAGGGGAAGAAAAGGCTTATTGGATGAGCCGAGGGTGAAATCCGGCGGAGCTCCGGCAGCGTGGGGACGACGTGGAAGCGCGGTGGATGAAGACGACCTTCCTCTCGCGAGCGTGAGCACCCGAGAAGCCGGCAGAACCTCCACCTACAAAAGAACCCACGGGTTAGAAAAATGACTCCGTAGCCTCTGGGCTCCGGCAGCCTATCGGATCACTGCTTAGCTCCCCTAGAACTGAGGGGGTGGGCCTCTATTTATAGAGTTCCGGAAGGTGGAGGCGTCCAGGACCCTGGACACCTCCATCAGGGCCGAAATAATATTTTATTCTATTTTTATTGATTTTTTTAGAATACTTTTATGGGGGCGTCCACGGTCCCGGACGCCTCTAACAGGTCCACCGAAAACCGACGACGGCCGCACGCGGTTTGGCACAACGCGTGGTTTTGTGAGCGGCGCCTCGTGATTCAAAAATGGGCGCGTCCAGTCATCTGGACGTCTCTAAATTTGGCTTTTTTCACACACGACAAACCGTCGTTCGGTGGCCGGCGCCCGTGAGTGAGTTGATGGAGGCGTCCAGGGGCCTGGACGCCTCCAAAAGTTTATTATTATTTTTATTTATCTTTTGTCTTTTATGCCAGGGCTGGCATTTTTATTTTTTTTATTTGTTTTTATGGAGGCGTCCAGGGACCTGGACGCCTCCATTAATATATATTTTTTATTTATTATTTTTTTTGTGCCAACTGGCATTTTATAAATATTTATTATTATTAGTTTTTATGGAGGCGTCCAGGGTCCTGGACGCCTCCATTAATATATATTTATTTTTATTTATTTTTGGGCCCTGAAAAAAAATAATAAAATAATAAAATAAATTAAAAATATGGAGGCGTCCAGGGGCCTGGACGCCCCCATGAAGACCCACCCGGGTCCTCAAATCAGGCGTCGTCGGCCGCCTGGCAGACCCCCTTCTTGATTCCGGAACCTCTTGATGCGTCTGACTGGTGTTGATGCCGTCCGAATGCCGTGACGAGATGATTCCGGATGCCGAAAAAGGCGGAAGAAGACTCAGGAAAAGGAAGCACTCGAGCGATTCGAAATGCGTAGGCCATCGCGGGGCGTCGTATAGTAATATGAGACTTTCTCAGGAGACGTCAGGAATGGCGTGTCTACAGCTGCCCCGCCTTGGCGTCTGTTTTGCAAGGGAGCGATACGTAGTGGAATGGTATCGAAGTGGAGTGAAATGGAGTGGGAGCGGACTGATAAGTTGATGCCAAGGTGTGATGAGACACGCTTGTGACGTTACTGTTTGGAATCTTTCCTGAAGTTTCAATGAGGCGACCTTGAAGGAGGTCTTTCAAATATTGACGATTGCTTGGACGGAGATCAAATAAGGGAGGGTGAGATGTGCACTCAGGCACGAAACAAAAGAAGACCAACTTCTCGGTGTGGAAGTACCTGGGTCATAAACCGAAGGTTTCACCTTTGGGGAGCGGTTACCAGCCAATGTGGAAGTGCTGCGGCCAAGGTGGGTCAAAAATGTAAAGGAATATCTGAGGGTCTGTCCAAACAAGGGTCTCCTTTGGAAGAGCAGCGTAGGGCTGTCTCAAAGAAACTCAGTATTTCATTCAGAGTGGAATATCTCATATTTGTAGGAATTGAAACACAACGGCTTTCACAATCGAATCGCTTGAATGATCTTCCGCAATAAATCAAAGTCCTATATGAATGCATGCTGGGTTTAAAGAAAAATTTAAAATAAACAAAAATAGAAAATAGCCAAGGATAATATTGTCACTTG